>JARKHS020027536.1:0-102500 GCA_030143305.2 Amblyomma americanum
GGCACTTTTTTCTCTTTCGAGAACTCGTATATCGTTCCAACCGCTCTTGATGGCGTCTCGCTAAAGTATCTCGATTAGCGCAGAACAATGCAAGCTTCATGTATACGCACAGGAACGGAAGAACTGGAGCACGTGCTCCTGTTGCTGTTTTTACATTTTTACATAAACGCAGTGCTTGATGGACTGCAGAACACGCCGTGGCTCGTAGGTGTATATCCTTGTGTTCCGAGTTGGTCTACATGAAAAAGTGACTCCGCGCATACCTACTCGCCGAAATTTGTACGGCGAAATAAGGTTCTTGATGACCAAGCACCTCCGCTTCCATTCGAGGCACCTTACGCTTGATGTCCACACCCTCACCATAGTGGATATTTACAAGATCTGTGCGCACACACCAACCTTCTAAACATGACTCAAATCATCCGCTAGTTCATGCCCAAGCGCAGCGCCTTTCCGGCTTCCTCCACGTCACGGGCTCGCGAGTTATCGCTCTTCTATCAGCCACGGACTCGCTGAGAGCAGTAATGAATTCTTCGCGCCCCACACGGCCGCCTGAGCACGTTGCCAGTGTACAACGTAAGAGCACGCGCCCGATACACACGTATACGCAGAACATACGCACAGCTGACTAGAAATCGGCGCGAAAAGTCAACACTCGTTGAGATACAGCCTGCGCGCTCACAATCGTCAAGTACACACACACACGAGTATACAAACAAAGATACACGTAGTATACAGTGCAGACAAGCCACCGGAAAGGCGTAGTGCGAGGAGATACATGTATACCATGCCAGTTCTTCCCCTTTGCCTCCTCCCGCCCAGCGTTCTCCCGGGCCTGCGCGTATAGAGACGTGTACACTTCCCGCGGCCAAAGCTCACGTTCTCTCACACGCGCCAGCAGCTATGCAGCCTCTCGCGCCACAGGGCCAGCCTGACGGACCACCCAGCGGGCGCCTGATCGCGTTTTGCCACAGCGATTGATTAAAGCGTTCGCCAGCCAGCCAGGCCGGGCCGGCCATCGGGGAAGCTTATCGCCGTGAGTTATAGCTGGGTCCCCTCCTCGACGCCCGCCGTAAGAATCGCGCGGCCCACAACCCTCAGCTCCTTCGCCGAACGCTCCACGATCTACGCACGCGCACGCACACACGCACACAGGCGCGCATTCAACAACATGTGGTAGCTGTACAGACGCACGTACAAGAACACACACCGCTCAGGAGAAGGTCAACATCGCAGGCAGGTTGGCAGGTAGGCTAGCTCGAGCCTCGTACCAGCAGCAGCAGCAGCAGCCCCGAAGCATGCGATCGGAGACGGTGCGGCCACGGAGCGCGCGTTCTCGCAGCCGCGCCAGCTGTAATTACCGGTCCGCATATACGGCGTAATTTACAGCCGCCCCCTTCTCTCCCACTTTGGGTTATTCTTTTACCGCCCTTTTCTATTCTTTTTTTTTCTTTTCTGGAAGGCTCGTTTCTATCGCACGCGCTTCGCGAGCGCACGGCACGAAGCCCAATTGAGCTGGACGAGCTCCGACGGCGAGGCGCGCCTCCGCGCGTCCGCCGCGGTCTCGGCGGCCTCTCGGCTCCCGCGAGATGCAGCGGAGAAGCCGGAGGCCGCGAGTACGCGGCCGTGGGAGAGAACGGGTGTGTGGTGTTCGATGTCATTAAGTTCGGTGCAGCGATATTTTTTTTTCTGACCTGGATGCGGCACAGGCAGACGGCCTGTCCGTTTATATATAAGTCGAAGCTCGTTATAACCAAACGGTTTTTAACGAAATAATGAATATAACGAAGGAATAGAACGTTTCCCCTTGGAAGCTCGGTCAACACGTAGCTATAACGAAGCCGCGGATATAACGAAGTTATCGCCAGGCCTCTTCAACTTCGCTATTACGTGGTTCAGTTGAGCTGTACATTCCGCGGGCTCAGAAAAACAGGCTCAAGTCCACGATCCTTATATATGTCGCCGCTTAGCGACATCCTGCGAGACCCTTACTTGAGAGCAGCCGTTATAGATGGCACGGCCGAGCGCCCAAAATGGCGAGTAGTAGGGGCATCCCCATCTTACGCCCTCTTCGGGAAGCATAGCCAAATTTAAACAAGTTCCATGAAGGAAAAAAAAGTGGGACCCTCGTTTACTGTAACTCGCTTAATCCGAAGTTTCGGTTTACTCCAATTCACTTACGCTTTGGTACCGTCAGTATCACATGTGTCCAAAACGCACCCCTTAGTTCTAGCTCCTTATAATTCGAGCGGATTCGTTATTATAGAGTACCGAATGCAAGCAGTCACCATTAGTGCAGGTTACGACATGCATTATACATGGACATGCCACCTACTTTTAAGTTCTCTGCATTGTTTCGTAGCTCTCACGACCTCGATTCTGGCCTGGTCTTCGCTGCACGCATTTCTATGTGAGGTAGACGAGAAGGAACAGTTAGAGAGAAGGAGGCGGGGGGGGGGGGGGGGGGGGGGGGGGGGGGGGGGGCGTTGCGGCCGTAGCCAAGCGGCGGCCCGCTCGATAACATCCACCGCCGAGTCGACGTACGCGGGCGCGGCGCGGTTGATTCGGCTGACTGATGTGTGGGTGCGCGCGCTTTAGCGCGTGAACGCAGCGTTGTTACGTGTGTGTGTGTGTGTGCGTGAGCTTCGCGCTACACTCGCACACGCTGCCGTTGTCTGCGTTTCCGTCGTCGATCGGTAGGAGCGCTGACGGGAGCTGACGCCGCCTAATCGCCGATCACTCGCCGCTGTAGACCACGAAGCGCAAGGAGAAAGGCTGCCGGCGACGGTTGCGTTTCGCGCCTTCTCGCGTTTCCCCCGAAGCGGTGCACATAATTTCTGCGGCCCGGTTTGTATATACGTACATGTATCTATTTATGTACATATGTTGCATGTATACACCCTCTACCACGCCCTTTTTGGGCGGCCTTGCGGCGACTGACACCGCGCTTTTGCTACATACTTGACACCGCGGGAGGGAGCGAGCTGCTAATTGCCAATGCGTGCCTCTGTGTCGACTGACCCATTCCCTTGGAGAAAATGAGAGGTCTCGCTGACAGAGGCAGGCAGGCTTCGAGGTGTATCGAAGCAGTCAGCCGCTAACGAACTCGGGCAGGCTATCGGAAGCCTGTCTCTCTTCAGCTGCGTGTCTCCTCAATCACAGCGCACTTTCGCCACTTCTTTGCACGCGAGATGCCCTGACCGGCCGACCTTCGATGGCTGATTTTTATGCGCAGGTTTGTGAGGGAGGAAAAGAGACTGCGGAGCAGAGTTTCTAAAAATTACCGAAAGAAAGGGGAAAAAGGCGCTGTGTTCGTTCATCCACCATGGTATACAAACAGGAATGCCGGGAAGTGCACACAAATTACCGAAAGAAGGGGAAAAAGGTGCTGTGTTCGTTCATCCACCATGGTATACAAACAGGAATGCCGGGAAGTGCACATTTCATATCGGACCTGGGTAATCTCCAGCACAAAATGTGGATTCATTTGTAACAGCGACTATCCTCGAGGTAAACACTCAAGAAGTGCTTTGATAGCCTCCATATACGGGTCTAACACGAAACATTAAATCGCGTTAATTTCATTGAAGATGTAAAAACGCTCTAAGAACATGATACGCGCAGAAAGCATGGCGGCGGAGATATATGATCCGGCAACAGAACCGACGACTTCGACTTAACACGACCCAAGTAGAATACGAACTGCGCACTGCCCGGCGTTTCCGTGGTGGATGAGGTGGCGACAGTTTTCCCTGTAAGTTATTATGACGAACTCCGGCACTGTAGAAGCGATGGTTCTGAGGGACAAGAGAGCAAAACACAAAAAACACGCACCAGTGTTGAGGCTCAAGTGCACAGCAGTCATTTTTGTGAATGCATGGCTGAACACATGCGCGGTAGCGAAAGTAAACCTACCGGTATACCAAGGAGCAACCGGAAATCCTCTTCCGTGCCTGCACGACCTACTGTCAATTAGTAGCCGCTGCACTGCACTGTGTTTCATACAACTTAAATGGCAAATCAGTGCAGCACAAAGCCTCAACTGGTCTGTGCTCTGTATAATGCGGTGTATTTCGGGATTTTTGAATTTCGACAGTTTCTCATGTCAGTGAGGACTTTGGTCGCACCACAGACATGCATCAGAAGTGTCATACGCTATAGACAAGCAAATGTTCCTCGCTGATGAGTCATAGATAATCGCCTTTCAAGCAGTAAGCTCCTGGCTGTTTTTACTGCTGCTTTTTAGTGTCGACAACGGAATCCGAATGATGCTGAACCCCTATTATCGGACTTGCTCCTTACCCTCCAAACTTGTGATGCTAACTCAGTCCTCACGTATTTCATACGACAAGATATCGCGAGGCAGCGGAGCTATTCGAAATAGAGTTAGATTTAGTACAAGCACAGTGCGTCAGCATGTATGCCATCGGTATTGCTTGATTCACGGTCTTTACGTCACCAGCATCACCATCAGGCCAACTAAGACCCCCACAATACAAAGACCTCTGCCATGCCTCTGCAATAAACCTATGCCAGTCGCGGCCACCTTATCCCCGCAAACTTCCTAACGTCACCAGTCTACCTAACTCGCTGCCGCCCCCTGCTATGCTTCTATTTTTTTTTCTTGGAATACACTCCGTTACCGTACACGACCATCTGCTGCACACGTTACGCACCCTTAATTTCCTCTTCTAGATCACAGCTGGATATTATTGACTCGAGTTTCTTCCCCAATTCACTCTGGTGTCTTCTCCTCTCCTAACGTTACCGTTTTCATTTCCCTTTCCATAGCTCGCTGCACTCTCCTCAGCTCATTTCGAGGCTTTTCATTATCCTCTATATACGTTTCTGCCCAGGCGAATCCTGGCAAAATACAACTATATGAAATACTTTCCTCTTGAGTGATGCTGGTATAAACTGCCATTCATGATCTGAGAGTGCCTTCAAAATGCACACCATCTCATTTCTTATTGCCCTTGCTATTCCTCCCTCATGGTTCTGATCTGAGTTCACCACATGCCTCGAGAAGTATTCTCTTACCACTGCCTCGTCGCCTGTTGTTAACTGTTTGGCTCTCTCGAAACTTGTAAAATATTTTTCATGTTTTTTTCTTATTGACATAAACAGTAAAGGAGAGGTTGGTGTTGCATAGCGGCTCCGGCTACTCCTTTTCACCTATTCATAGCAACCACTTGGTCCGACGATGTACAGTTCAACACAACATAAAACAAACACAAACATATTGTTACGGCCGTAGACGTTGACCACATGCTCCGCTCCTGGTCCACGTCTCTTCCACGACAATTGTTAGCCCGACAGTACTGCTTTGATTGCTGAAGTCCACAATTATGTGTTGCAGCTCGTCCCCGGATTTTACCAAGACACTGTCATCAGGAAATCGGGGATTACTAAAGTTCTCAATATTAGTTTTTATCCCAAACTCTTACCAATCCAACATGGTGAATCAATAGCCCCGGAGATATAGTTCTACCTGCCTGACACCCTTCTCCTACTGGGTATTTTTATCACTCTCCCTCCTGGGGGCGATGGTCACTGCGCAGTGCTCATATATTTTATAGCACCTTTACTTATGCCTTCTCCACGTTCTGGGTACGCAATGCCTGCATGATTACCGATGTTTCTATTTCAAGAATTAAATGCCGTTTTTTTTTTCAAACTGTGAAGGCTAAATATAGGGGCAAGTTATAATGTGTAGATTTCTGTATATTCTGATTGACAGTGTGAATACGATCTATTGTGTCTTTCCGGAAACGAGCCTGATCCTTAGTTGGACTGAAGTCTAAACTCGCTCTAATTTCATTGCGATTACTTTTTCAAATAGGCCTTAACCTAACCTGCCTATAATTTTCAAGTCTTTTTCATCCCTTTTCTCTTGGATTAGGACAACATTGACATTATTCCGTGCTGCTGTACGCTTTGAGGTCATGAAGCGTTGTGTACGTTTATCTAACAAAATTAATTTCCTCATCGTCCTTCAACAGATACGCAGTTACCTGATCTTCTCCTGCCGCTTTCCCCCTTTGCATTGCTGGCAGCCCTTTAAAAATGATCTATAGACACTCTATAGACTTCTTATAGACTATTGCCATCCTATAGATATTCCTTTTTCGTCGATTCATAGCCTATAGATTTTATATAGACAAAAGTCGACTAAAAGTGTATGGCCAAAGTTTATCTAACAAAATTAATTTCCTCATCGTCCTTCAACAGATACGCAGTTACCTGATCTTCTCCTGCCGCTTTCCCCCTTTGCATTGCTGGCAGCCCTTTAAAAATGATCTATAGACACTCTATAGACTTCTTATAGACTATTGCCATCCTATAGATATTCCTTTTTTGTCGATTCATAGCCTATAGATTTTATATAGACAAAAGTCGACTAAAAGTGTATGGCCAAAGTTTATCTAATAAAATTAATTTCCTCATCGTCCTTCAACAGATACGCAGTTACCTGATCTTCTCCTGCCGCTTTCCCCCTTTGCATTGCTGGCAGCCCTTTAAAAATGATCTATAGACACTCTATAGACTTCTTATAGACTATTGCCATCCTATAGATATTCCTTTTTTGTCGATTCATAGCCTATAGATTTTATATAGACAAAAGTCGACTAAAAGTGTATGGCCAAAGTTTATCTAATAAAATTAATTTCCTCATCGTCCTTCAACAGATACGCAGTTACCTGATCTTCTCCTGCCGCTTTCCCCCTTTGCATTGCTGGCAGCCCTTTAAAAATGATCTATAGACACTCTATAGACTTCTTATAGACTATTGCCATCCTATAGATATTCCTTTTTTGTCGATTCATAGCCTATAGATTTTATATAGACAAAAGTCGACTAAAAGTGTATGGCCAAAGTTTATCTAATAAAATTCATTTCCTCATCGTCCTTCAACAGATACGCAGTTACCTGATCTTCTCCTGCCGCTTTCCCCCTTTGCATTGCTGGCAGCCCTTTAAAAATGATCTATAGACACTCTATAGACTTCTTATAGACTATTGCCATCCTATAGATATTCCTTTTTTGTCGATTCATAGCCTATAGATTTTATATAGACAAAAGCCGACTAAAAGTGTATGGCCAAAGTTTATCTAACAAAATTAATTTCCTCATCGTCCTTCAACAGATACGCAGTTACCTGATCTTCTCCTGCCGCTTTCCCCCTTTGCATTGCTGGCAGCCCTTTAAAAATGATCTATAGACACTCTATAGACTTCTTATAGACTATTGCCATCCTATAGATATTCCTTTTTTGTCGATTCATAGCCTATAGATTTTATATAGACAAAAGTCGACTAAAAGTGTATGGCCAAAGTTTATCTAACAAAATTAATTTTCTCATCGTCCTTCAACAGATACGCAGTTACCTGATCTTCTCCTGCCGCTTTCCCCCTTTGCATTGCTGGCAGCCCTTTAAAAATGATCTATAGACACTCTATAGACTTCTTATAGACTATTGCCATCCTATAGATATTCCTTTTTTGTCGATTCATAGCCTATAGATTTTATATAGACAAAAGCCGACTAAAAGTGTATGGCCAAAGTTTATCTAACAAAATTAATTTCCTCATCGTCCTTCAACAGATACGCAGTTACCTGATCTTCTCCTGCCGCTTTCCCCCTTTGCATTGCTGGCAGCCCTTTAAAAATGATCTATAGACACTCTATAGACTTCTTATAGACTATTGCCATCCTATAGATATTCCTTTTTTGTCGATTCATAGCCTATAGATTTTATATAGACAAAAGTCGACTAAAAGTGTATGGCCAAAGTTTATCTAACAAAATTAATTTCCTCATCGTCCTTCAACAGATACGCAGTTACCTGATCTTCTCCTGCCGCTTTCCCCCTTTGCATTGCTGGCAGCCCTTTAAAAATGATCTATAGACACTCTATAGACTTCTTATAGACTATTGCCATCCTATAGATATTCCTTTTTTGTCGATTCATAGCCTATAGATTTTATATAGACAAAAGTCGACTAAAAGTGTATCGCCAAAGTTTATCTAATAAAATTAATTTCCTCATCGTCCTTCAACAGATACGCAGTTACCTGATCTTCTCCTGCCGCTTTCCCCCTTTGCATTGCTGGCAGCCCTTTAAAAATGATCTATAGACACTCTATAGACTTCTTATAGACTATTGCCATCCTATAGATATTCCTTTTTTGTCGATTCATAGCCTATAGATTTTATATAGACAAAAGTCGACTAAAAGTGTATGGCCAAAGTTTATCTAATAAAATTAATTTCCTCATCGTCCTTCAACAGATACGCAGTTACCTGATCTTCTCCTGCCGCTTTCCCCCTTTGCATTGCTGGCAGCCCTTTAAAAATGATCTATAGACACTCTATAGACTTCTTATAGACTATTGCCATCCTATAGATATTCCTTTTTTGTCGATTCATAGCCTATAGATTTTATATAGACAAAAGCCGACTAAAAGTGTATGGCCAAAGTTTATCTAACAAAATTAATTTCCTCATCGTCCTTCAACAGATACGCAGTTACCTGATCTTCTCCTGCCGCTTTCCCCCTTTGCATTGCTGGCAGCCCTTTAAAAATGATCTATAGACACTCTATAGACTTCTTATAGACTATTGCCATCCTATAGATATTCCTTTTTTGTCGATTCATAGCCTATAGATTTTATATAGACAAAAGTCGACTAAAAGTGTATGGCCAAAGTTTATCTAACAAAATTAATTTTCTCATCGTCCTTCAACAGATACGCAGTTACCTGATCTTCTCCTGCCGCTTTCCCCCTTTGCATTGCTGGCAGCCCTTTAAAAATGGTCTATAGACACTCTATAGACTTCTTATAGACTATTGCCATCCTATAGATATTCCTTTTTTGTCGATTCATAGCCTATAGATTTTATATAGACAAAAGTCGACTAAAAGTGTATGGCCAAAGTTTATCTAACAAAATTAATTTCCTCATCGTCCTTCAACAGATACGCAGTTACCTGATCTTCTCCTGCCGCTTTCCCCCTTTGCATTGCTGGCAGCCCTTTAAAAATGATCTATAGACACTCTATAGACTTCTTATAGACTATTGCCATCCTATAGATATTCCTTTTTTGTCGATTCATAGCCTATAGATTTTATATAGACAAAAGTCGACTAAAAGTGTATGGCCAAAGTTTATCTAATAAAATTAATTTCCTCATCGTCCTTCAACAGATACGCAGTTACCTGATCTTCTCCTGCCGCTTTCCCCCTTTGCATTGCTGGCAGCCCTTTAAAAATGGTCTATAGACACTCTATAGACTTCTTATAGACTATTGCCATCCTATAGATATTCCTTTTTTGTCGATTCATAGCCTATAGATTTTATATAGACAAAAGTCGACTAAAAGTGTATGGCCAAAGTTTATCTAACAAAATTAATTTCCTCATCGTCCTTCAACAGATACGCAGTTACCTGATCTTCTCCTGCCACTTTCCCCCTTTGCATTGCTGGCAGCCCTTAAAAATGGTCTATAGACACTCATAGACTTCTTATAGACTATTGCCATCGCATAGATATTTCTTTTTGTCGATTCATAGCCTATAGATATTATATAGACAAAAGTCGACTAAAAGTGTATGGCCAAAGTTTATTTAATAAAATTTATTTCCTCATCGTCCTTCAACAGATACGCAGTTACGTGATCTTCTCCTGCCGCTTTCCCCCTTTGCATTGCTGGCAGACCTTAAAAAATGGTCTATAGACACTCTATAGACTTCTTATAGACTATTGCCTTCCTATACATATTTCTTTTTGTCGATTCATCGCCTATAGATTTTATATAGACAAAAGTCGACTAAAAGTGTATGGTCAAAAATCTATAGATTGTCTTTGACTGTCTATAGGATTTGTATTGCCCATAGACTCCCTAGGGACTGTCTATAGGGCGTCTATAGACTTTATAAGACAGAAGTTTATGGACAGTCTATAGACTTATAAAAGAAATTTTTGTAAGGGAGGTCTTTACTTTCTCTCTCATTACCCACGGTTTTTGTGCATACAAGAGTAAAACCTTGGGCGATGACGCACGTCGTGGTGGAGGGCTCCGGATAAGTTTCGACCGCCATAGCGTCCTTTAGCGTGCACCTTGTACAGGGACGTTACAGAATTTTGCCTCCGCCGAAGTTTTTCAGCCATCACTTTAGGTTTAGGCAGGTATAACCTGGAACTTATGTGGTGCAACAGAAATTTTCCTTTCCATACAGAATTTCGTGCTCCTTTGCGGTGAGCAGGCGCATGAAACCGTTTATGTAACATAAGAAAAACTGATATTCAATACTGCGTCATTTAAGTTATGCACTGACAGTCATTTCTCAGACTTTTTTTTAAATATACTACGCCTTTAATTTTACCGTGATTGATACAATTATACACCACACAGGTGGAGTGGCCAAATATGTAATTAACAGAGCGGGAGACTCTCTTTAATGAAGTATAGTTTTCCTTCCTCAGCGCACGTATTTTGCAGAGCAACCATAATGTTCGTTTTAGCGCACTTCTATTTGTTTCGGTTTCAGATTGCATTGCGTGATATTTTTTTTTGTCCCTATTGGTTAGATTGTCTTTCGAGAAACAAACGAGGACTCGCAATACAAGCAGCGTAGTACATCGTGCGCCCATAAACAGTTGCGTCTATATCAGTGAACGCCGTGAATACTAGATTTTTGGAAAATTTTCAATAGTAAGCAAACTACAGCTGGCTAAAGATAATGACGTGAGAAAGATAGCGGTAGGTAGATCCCCCTCAAAAAACGTACAATGGCCAAGAACTGCTGTAAGCGATAGCAATCGCGACGCAAAAAAAAAAAGGCGGGGGGGGGGACTGTTGAACACAAATTCAGCCGGTGCTCTCAGTCAAACAGTAAACGGCAAGTATATGACACACAGCTTCCTCTACAAAACCAGACTTTCACCGCAAAAGCTAAGCCGTCTTAAGGTATATTACTCTGTCAACCTACACGAAAACACTGATAAAAGCATAACGCTCGAATTAACTGGCCTTTCATTCAGTGAAATCGAACAGCGCTTGCGATGGAAACTGAGGATATAACTCGATTCAAATTGTGGTCTTAGCAAAAACCAAATTGCTTTTTGCGGATATATGTTCATGTTCGTTTTACAGCAGCACGCGCATTCATTGCTGGGAAAATTGGATTTGAAATCGGAACATTTTTTTACTCGCAACTCGTGACGTCAAGACCGAAAAGGATTCCGTGATCACCGTGAGGAAATGAATGGTGGTGTAGCCTAGCTTCAGAGATCCGCGTTGAAAAACGGTCTTGATATCACCTCAGTTTGCTTGGGAAATCGACCGGTGTTGAAGATACCTGTATTTCATTTATTTTTTCATTTTCCAGATTATAAAAGCTTCGTTTTAATTGCAAGTAGCCTCTTTCAGGTTTTCATTTTCCAGATTATGAAAGCTTCATTTTAACTGCAAGTAGCCTCTTTCAAATTCAATTTATCCGCAGCACCCGTTTAAGGCGTTTTGAAATTTAATACTGAGACAATGTAAAAAGAGCACCTTTACGCAAAGATTCTCATCACAAGACAAAGCTTGGGACGACCGGACGGCAAGGAGGGGTCGAGGAGAGGCGGACTCATTGGAGGCCGGAGGTTTCGAAGGAGGAAGGCAACCGGTTTGGAAGATCGAGGCAATAAAGGGGCCCAAGTTGTCGTGCTCGAGTGGAATTGTCACGATGAAGCAGTCGAAAGCAGCTGCCTCGAGGACAGCTGTTTCCTGCCGTCGACGTAACAGATCGCGTTCACACACACCGCCCGCGGTGCGCGGGTACCGTCCGTACGCAGTTGTATAGCCACCGCTAGAATCCCTTCGATCGTTGGGAACATATACACACAGACCCTACAAGCTGGGTTCCTTTGGGGACGAAAGCAACCAGGGTTAGTTTCTCAGCCATGCTATATATAGCGGAGCACTTACGGCACCCCTTATGCATCACTCCAGACAGAAGGGATTAAAAAGGGAGTAAACAGTACTCTAGTGAACTCTCTTTTATAGAAGGGAGTACTCTAGAAGACAGCTTGCTACATTTTTACACCCATATAGGCACCCTTGTACCCGTGTTTCGACGCCTTTTGGTTTGCAGCTCCTGTTTCACTGAACGCATGAAAATTCCACGCATTATAAGCAGTTCCCAGTCCTTCGTCTGCAGGCCGCTCCAGCAGATTGAGCGGCCATGCCAGTGCAACCTTGTTCGCAGATCCTACACTAATAAGAGTGTGAGCAGTGACCGGGAAAGTTTGAGAAAAAAGCCCGGAGGACGAGGCTAATTTAAAAAAAATATATAAAAACTCACAAAATATGATTAGGTAAAGAGCGAGAGAGGGGGTTAAATTAAAGCTCGCTTGTATCGATAATTACCGCGTTATATAATGACGAAGAAATTACTCAGACTGAAAGTAGAGCTGTTATAATAGGCAAGAAAAAGCCAAGGAATGAAATACAGGCGCCACCGCAACCGGCTGACTTCGCAATAAATTAAACGATGCTTCGACATATGTTTCTCGGCGCGGATCTCAGAGTCTGGGCTACACCACCATTTACTTAAAAACGGTGGTCACGTGCAGTCCTTTTCGGCGCAGACGTCATGTTCTCAGAAATAAATGCGTCTTTCGCAGTCGGAAAGATATGAGCATAACCGAAAAGAGCGCTCCATAATCGATTTTTGCTAAGAACGAAAGTTGCGTGAAGCTGTTTTCAGTCGCGCACAGAAAACACACGGACGAGTGAAAACGACAGACAAGCGATCGTCTGCCGCCTTCACTGGCCCATGTGTTTTCAGTGCGCGTTTGTCAAGTATGGTTTACCAGTTAACTCGCTCAGAGCAACCCCTTAAATATACTCTCAGTGCCCTTTCAACACTGTGTTTTTTTCAAATAAACTTTCAGTTGTTAGTAGCGCTTGTCCGTGTCTTCCTTCTCTGTTCCTGTTCCTAGTCGCAGCGCTGGTGAAATTGTGAGTGTGTAATGTGACCGTATCACGGTGTGTGTGTGTGTGTGTGTGTGTGTGTGTGTGTGTGTGCGCGTGTGCGTGCGTGCGTGCGTGCGTGTGTGTGTGTGTGTGTGTGTGTGTGAGAGAGAGAGAGAGAGAGAGGGGGGGGAGAGGGACAACATTTTGCACCGTGTCAGTAGCGTCGGTTTGAATCAATGACCGTTTTACACGTCATGAATTAATACCCGGCTCCGCTACACACAGACAGTGCACAGCCGTAGAACAGAACGGCGCACCGCGTACCCTCTGCGCGTCTCTTCTCCCACGCGTCTCTTCAAAAAGCGCGGCGACTCGCGGCGCGGGGGGGGGAGACACTCGTCCGCTCCCACCGCGCTAACGACTCCACAATAACCAGACACGACCACACAATCAATGACGACGAGAAGCCGAGAGCAGCGGCCACGCGATTTCGTGAACGACCCTTACCCGCCAGTATAGAAGACAAAAAAAAAAAAACAAAGACTGTAAAGAATTTGACAGCCGGAGCCCACAAGCGAAGCGATGATCGCGGAGGAGCTGCAGGAAGGAAAGGGACGTGAACGCAGCCCCAGAGAGAGAGAGAGGGAGAGAGAGAAGAACGGAGCGAAGTGGAAAACAAGAGGGATATCGGTACGTTGAAAGGAAAGCATCAAGTACAAAGGGCGCAATGATGGTGGCCGCGCTGGTGGCTTCTTCTTCCTTTGCTCAGCCAGCAGAGAGTCTAACGCACCCCCCCCCCTCCCCCTTCCTTGCTTCTTTATTCGGAACCTTTTATACAGCCTGCCTGCACACCACCCCTATTCCCTGCTTGTGCTTCTCTTTCTCTCTCTCCCAAATTACGGGACCATAAATAACGCCGAGGCCGGGCCGGCGGCGTAATGACAAAATCGATTCGGATGGGGACCACTGCGGTGACGCATTGGCCGGAGCGCTTCGGAGCGGGGGGGCCGGGGGGCGGGGGGGGGGGGCAGCGAGAAGAGGGGGAGAGGGAGGTGCGGGGCGCACTACGACCACGACGACGACATTGCTGCTGCCGAAAACCGCGCCGGGACCCTCCGCCGCGTAAGCGGATCGCCAACTACCCCGGCGGCGCGGCAATATAGATCGCTTATTACGCCACATACGACTTGTATTACTTGTACCACCACGACAGCGGGCGACAGGACGTCCAATATTTTTCATAGGATGCGTTTCTTGCTGTTTGTTTCCCTTCTTCTAATGTCCAAGAAACGGCTTCGAAAACTTGAGAATGTTCCTTCCCAGTGATCGATGTTCAAGCAATGTTGGCAACACAGTGTAAGGCCTAGCCTTTTCAGCGAGGTCAATGTACAGATTATGAGCTATACGCTCTTACGCCGCGTATACGGCTCGTTGGATTCTTATCATCGCTGCAACTTCGCAGTACACCTTATGCGATACTGAAAATTAGAAAACAAAATGGACTCAGAGGCAGGGAGCATCCAAAACAGTGTGCGTCTTTGTATGTGTATAAAAACTTGGCTCTGCTGATATCACAACAACCACTGATAACACGTCAGTGCTGCAGACATATGTCTATTCTTCGCAAGTGAAACAACGCATAGTGTTTCTATCTATATAGTTTCGCATCGCTGCTTTATGAAGCCTCTGAAATAACGGGCTGTAACCAGACACAGCTCTTCTGTTTCGGCTAAGAAAAAGGAAGAACAAAAGGATCAGGAATGAAAAACATAGTGCACATGTGCTGCTGTTTCGTGCGACCTTCAGTAGAGAAATATGGTTTTCAGGCACGCCTTTGAATTTAGTTCTTTCTTTCCTTCTATCTTGCCTTCTTTCTTTATTTCCTTCTCTCCTTCTTTCTTTCTTAGGCCTTTATATCACTGCATCAGATCACGTTCAGCTGCCTTCGTTACGGTCTCAATGCGGTACGCACTGTTTCGAATTGACCAGAGAAGATATCGGTTTCCTACGTGATATTACAAAGCGGTGCTTGTAAGCTTTCCGTGTTAAAAGCGTCAATGCGACTTCTGTGTGCAAGCTCTAGATCTGCGGCTCTTGATAAATTTGTCAAAGCGACCCGTGCATTTCGGGCATATGATGCGTGCGAACTTGCTTCTTTCGGGCCCTTGCCGATTTTACGCGCACTGTCCGGATAGCAAAGATATCGCACACGCTGAGCTGCTGCAGGACGCCCAAATTAAGTTCCCGCTTCAGAACATTCACGATAGCTGAATGACAGACTGCGCATATGAGACGGCAAATCGATAAGCCTCTTCACCTCCAGAGGCGTCCGGAGCACCATAAAAAACCTGCGGTATCATGTGGAGTTAGGCCCGTTTTTTTTTTCTGTCGTTGTTGACTCTTCTTATCGTTCTCCCTATAGTACAGACCATATATATTTTCAAAGAAACCAAAAGCCATATAGCCCGCCAAGCTGCTAATCCGTTTCTTTCATGATTCGATCAGGGAACTCCTTCATGCAGGTCAAAATGAATTCCTGGATAGAGTCACCAGTAAGCCTACTTTGCCACGACCCCTCTCAATCTGTATAGAAACGGCGCAATATAGGCTTTTGTTTGTTATTTCTTTCCTCGTAAAGCGGGGGAAAGAGTTCAAGACAGGTGCAAATGAAAAAGCATCCCCGAACCCGCTTAAATCGTCTCCGCAGGAGGTCGCGATTGACTCAGTGTATACCGTGAAAGGGTTTCACAATACGCACGCACGCACACAACGTGACGCGCGACATCTATCGTATAGCGTGAGAGCTACGGACGTACATTCCGTGTATCTTTTTCCATCTGCCATGGTTTAACAGTTCAACCCGCTGCAATGCAGATCCCATTCCTAGCAATACGAGACCGGGTGTGCGAGTGTCTTTCACTGTTTTTTTTTTAAACCAATCCTTTAATTTATGGGCGCTTATCTAAGATTATATCCCGGTGATTAAGAAGTAGAAAGAGGCATCATCTCGCTTTGTCGGTGTTGGTTTCCCGCAACGCACTCTGCAAGTGGAGCGGCTCTGTGGAATAAATTAAGAAGTAGACTGAACCAAACCTGAACACCTCAAATTTTTCTATTGCGCCAAATACGCATATACGCACACGCGGGCAACTTAAACTAACTCGTCAAGACGCGTGAGTACTCCGAATTCATCCTCTCCGCCTTCTCCTATCGATGTGCTCTCATTCCTCAACGAATAGAAAGAGAGAGAGAGAGAGAGAATAAGAAAGAAGTATCTCTACAAGTCCATGGCAATGAACAGCAAAGATATGGCGTCTGTATATAGGAGGGTCACATGCATGGTCAGCAGCTATAAACGGGCACAATGCACCATCTCTCTGCAACGTATGCACGCGAGCACGCGACGCACCATACCACATAGTGAAGCGCGCAGACTGGGTTTAATAACCCCTGCGTACTGAGAGGAACGTGTCACGCATACCGCGACTGCACAGAGCGCGCGCGCTATGCGGGCCGTATTTAGAGCGCCACCAGTGTGTACGTTTGTACGCATGAATGCGCGCTATACCATTGGCACTCGTAATCCACATAACTAATCGCCGCCGCGGCGTCCGTCTAGACGTGCCGGGCCGCGTGAAAGACGAGGCTTTGAGAGTCGCCCGCCTTGTGGCGCAGACCGCCACCATGAAGAGGCGCTTGATTTCGCGGTGTTCTAGGAACCCATTACAGCGTGGCGTCGCTCGCTTCCTCGTGTCTCTCAGTGCCTGTGCGTGGACATGCAGGCGCGAGTGCGTGGCCGCGGTATGAAGATGCACCCTTCCGCCGAGATTTCCTCCCTATGTACCGCCATCTTCTCTGTGCGGTCTGCTTATAGGCCACGCGTGTTTGTGGCTGATATATAACAATGCGGTCACTTGCGGAAAACGGACCTTGCATGATTTCCCTTCCTTTTTTTTTTCATCGAAACAATAAGTGGTGCAAAGATCAGTGAAGCGGTGAAGGTCAGGGGACAGAAAACAGCTTGCCAACGTTTCCCGCCTTCCAGTTGGGGAACGATGGACGGAGGGCACCACCCACAAGATTTGCGAGAGAGGAGGATGCGCGCGTTCGGAGAACGACAGCGAGCAGCGCGAGGCAACTCGCATATCTTCATGACAGAGATATATATTGTACATATAGCATTATTTGTACTTCAACGCAAAGTGCTGCGTTAATATGACTTTAATGTTCCAGTTAAAAGGTTCCTATAGTATATCAACATAAATGCGATAGCGTTAAAGGCCCCGTTAGCCAGAAAATCCAGCGTCGGCGTCGGCATTGTCGGCAGTTAAATGAATGATTGGTCGCTCGGGATGAGCAACCTGGTCCGCACAAGGCCCAACAGATGGCAGCACCTGCCATCGCAGGGCAGTGGCGCATCGCTTAACCGCTGCACCACTGCTCCAGGAGTGGTGTGAGGACTCCCAGGGATCTACGGATGTAAAGCAGAGAATGACCTTTTGCATAAATGAGAATTAACCCATTACGCTATCGCGTCATGCCCTTAAGGCGGAGCTTAAGTTGGCGGAGCTGATGGATAGGTACCATGACTGACTGTGATGCACATCCCCCGTAAAAAGTATACGGCCCAAGGCGTTTGCTTGTGAGGCCTGCTGGATGTCTTGTTATGCATCCTCAGCCACCGTAACCTCTCGAAAGAGAAATGCATCGCGTCCTCAATCCTCGCAAGCTTTGTACTGTTAGATGTGCTAGGTAGCCGCGCTAAACAGCTTAGAAGCAAACCCCTTGGGCTGTATACTTTTGACGGGGGCTGTACATCTTGAACTGGCATCCTAAAGTGGCTTTGATGTATGCGACTGATGGAGAGGTCCATCAGTCCGCACAAGCATGGGTACTTGGAACAGTTTCGAGGAGTGACGTCATCATTCCGCTCTGCAAATAGCTCAGCGACAGCGAGTGCGTGACTTCCGCAAGCGTCAAACAGTTCGCTTGATGCGCCACCCGTAGGGTTTGTGCGACCCACACTGCTCCTCCGAACTAAGCCGAGCTTACTCGGGTAAGCTCAGGTTAGTTCGGAGCACAAGACAAGCCAAGGTTCTTGCTCGGGGTTGGACAAGACAGTGCACAAGACAAGATTCTTGCTCGGGATTGGTACGCCTGAACCATGTATTTCCTACTTCGTATTTGAGCCATGTATTTCTTCGGCTTTCTTGTGTGCAAAAGATTTTCCTCAGTATTGTGTTCCCATGCAAAACTTCTCGCAAACGGTGGGAGGATGGAACCGCCCCACCCCCTCCTTAAATTTATACAGCTCATCGCACTAACTGAACACTGTAGAACATGTACCGTTCACACCCGCCATTTCTCCTCTCCAGGAAGGAAAAAATTCGGGGGACACATAAGTTCCGCCTTAAGGGCATTACGAGATAGTGCTGATGTATCCCTTCAACGGCCCGATGTCATTTTTGCATATCACTTCGCAGACCCGGTCACTGTCGGACAAGGCACACAAGGTACGAATAAGGTGCCCGGTGGCCTAGGAGTCGCATGTCTAACTCGGTATCCAAGGGGCACGGGTTCGATTCCCATCTCACCCCAATTTTCTTTTCTGTGAGATTAATTCGATTTTCGTTACTACATGTCGTAAAGAAGTCCTAGCCATGTTACGACCTTATATTCACAATTTATGCGAATTAATAATAATAATTGGTTATTGGGGAAAGGAAATGGCGCAGTATCTGCCTCATATATCGGCGGACACCTGAACCGCGCCGTAAGGGAAGGGATAAAGGAGGAAGTGAAAGAAGAAATGAAGAAAGAGGTGCCGTAGTGGAGTGCTCTGGAATAATTTCGACCACCTGGGGATCTTCAACGTGCACTGACATTGCACAGCACACGGGCGCCTTAGCGTTTTGCCTCCATAAAAACGCAGCCCCCGCGGTCGGGTTAGAACCCGGGAACTCCGTATCAGTAGCCGAGCGTCCTAACCACTGAGCCACCGCGGCGGGTCAATTTATGCGAATTACCTTGAAATCTGTCACTCCACGTGTGACGTCACTACCTTTTCGACCAATCCGCAGTTTCCCGCATGGAAGGCGCTGATTCTACTCTGAACAGGAGCCTCAACGCTCTCGCGTTAAGATATGACCGCTTCGCGGAAACAAAAACAGGCAGCCGCTCTGCTATAGAACGCGCGTAATTCCACCAAACAACCTTCATGCTAGACGGATTGCTCCTTTGTACACGTATTTCCTCCCATTTATTTTTCTGTTCGTCCCGCTCTTTTCCTTCCTGTAAGAACACACTGGAAAATATGACGCGAAACGCGCGCGCACAAACGCGAAGTGTGTGTACGCGAACCTTCACATGCTGTTTCCCGTTTACACAGTATACAATACCGTCCACTGACACGAAAATTGACCCCCGTCCCGTACAATATACCGAGGGTGAAGCACAAACAGGGCTTCTCTCCGGCCGTGTGCGCAACGTTCGCTTAAAATACAATGGCCCGTGAGAAGCTGCAGCGAGCCTCCGCGTCGTACACAACCAAGGAGAGAGAGAGAGAGAGAGAGAGAGAGAGAACCCTCGGATCTCCCATCAACGAGGTCGCGCATGCGCAGTGCAGGCCGCCGCGGTCCGTTCGCCTTCGGTCGAATTGAGACGAAACCCGAGGCGACGCTTCCGCGTGAAGCGCGCGACCCCCGCGATTCCTCGAACTCGCCGCGGATGAGGCGCGCTAATTACTGCTTCTCACGCGGTACCCCGACAAGAGCGGCGACACTGTTCTCTGCTGCGAGGCGCCGAGTGTGATTTATCCCAAACGCAGCGTTGTGCACGCCGCAACGAACTATATGAAAACTAGCCATGCAAGAAACGTTTCTCTGGCAACGAGAACCACCTGTATAAAGATAGTAAAAAGAACGTCAACGAGACCGCCTAAAGTTAAACGCTCAAATATCTTTGCTATTAAAAATATAACGACAGAATGAGAACGAGTAGAAACGAAATGACGATGAAAGGACACAGAAGGAAGCTGAATAAAAAGAAGTAAAGAAAAGATCAGTTGAATTGCATGCTTTCGATTTCATTAAATTCCAATGGCCTTTTATCCGTTCTGTGGTTGTTCGTGCTAATTTCACTATGTGGTGACAAGGAAACGGCACTTCCTTTCTTTTTATTTTCAAAATGGACGGAGAGCTCACTTAATGTGCCGCTTATTAGCTTACCGTCCGTTGCACTGCTGGTTTCCTTTAAACTAAATATTAAGCCGTCTGCAACAGGTGACTTTCAAATTGCCTGAATAAACACTGCATGCGAATTTAAAATAGTGCACATGAATATGCTTCATTTAAGGCCTTCCGAGATTAATTTTTTGCGTGATGCTAGCCATGGGAAAAATCCGTCAGAGCTGCAGTTGACACAGGTCCCGATGTTCTGCACAGCGCTGTGCTCTGTGCAGTTTTTTTGTGTTATTGTTCATAAGCGCTTGTTTCCCGTTAAATAGCAGGAACGGAACGCTACAAGACGAAGAGAAGTTGCGTATTTATAAATGAAACAGAAGAGTATGACATGAAAGCAATGGGCCCAGGCGCTAAGCTTTAATCCAGGGAAGTAATTTAGGTAATCGTTAAATATCTGTCCAATTATTGGCCCCAGCAAAAATCGACCCTTTGGTTCTTTCTGGTAGTGTTAACGTTTGGCTGTGGCTGCGAAAGGAGCATTCGTCGCCTACAAAATTGGATTTAAAAATCTTCCTGAAAGTCGATTCAAACTCATTGCAACCGTTTTGAAGCGAATGGCGGTGAATTATAGCCTCTGGGATCCGCGCAAAGAAAATCGACATTGACGCATTCATTTTACTTGCAAAATCGGCCGGTGAGAGTGTCACCTCTGTTTTTTTTTTTTTTAGCCTATAATAGCTCCGCGGTATACCCTATCGCTATAGACTACTTGCCACCATGGTCCCTTTAAGCATACTTGCGAGTTTTTGCTGTACGTATCATTCCGCCACGCTTTTCCAAAACTCGGCACCCTCGATCACACTGCTATAGTTGCTTCTAAGTAACTCCGAGAGTGCAATAAAATGCTAGTTGGCTGTACGCCATTCTGGCAAATTCCACATGGATATATGATGAAATCTGAATTGGTATAACGCACATGTATTATACACGTTATAAGCATTAGAGGAACAGGAACTAAGTGCACTGTTTTACGCATGTGAACGTTTTTCTTTTCTTTACACTTTTTGCCGCGGTGGCTCGTTGGTTATGGTGCTCGATCGCCTGCTGACCCGAAAGACGCGGGTTCGATCCCGGCCGCGGCGGTCGCATTTCGACGGAGGCGAAAATGCTAGAAGACCGTGTACTGTGCGATGTCAGCGCACGTTAAAGAACCCCAGGTAGTCGAAATTAACCGGAGCTCCCCACTACGACGTGCCTGATAGCCTGAGTCGCTTTGGAACGTTAAACCCCATAAACCATCAAAACCATTCTCTTACGGCTTAGTCCGATTGCGCCGCTATCTTTGATGAGGTCTCTCCACTTCGGCCTATATTATTCACCGATTCCCCTTAGAGCAGCTTCAACCTTAGACCTTCCTCCAAGTCGTCTTGCCATCTCTTCGTGGGATGTCCGTTATATAGGCCTCTTCCCACCTGCTTCGTTTCATCGCCTTCTTTACAACGCATTCGTCGCCCCTCCTCATCAGATGATCTAACCATCGCAGCCTTCATTCTTGAGTTTTTCATTAAACATCTGTGACTTTGCCCGTCTTCTGTACTTGGTCGTTACGGACGTGTGGACAACGCCCAGAAACTTCTCTCAAAATATATAGGGTTTTACTTGTCTTTGGGTAAACTCATTACTGCTCGTTGCACTCACTGCCAGACGAAGGTCTCTCCCTTTTATCTCCAATTAGCCCTGACTAGTACCCTATCCCTCCCCCCCCCCCCCTTTCCCCCGCTCCAGAAAATTTCCTAATCTCATCTGATCTCCTCACTAGTACATTGTGTGCTGCCGCTGGGTGTGCGTTTTTCTTCCCTCGGTATTCGTTACGTTATCATAACGAGCCACTAGTTATCTGTTCAACACACATAATATGTCCGGCCCAATGTCCACTTCCTGCTCTTGACTTCCTTCAGGATATCATGCACTGAGTTGTTTTTTTTTCCTCTCTCTAACTCGCGTCTCTCTCTCTCTCTCTCCGCGTTTCCCCCTGATCATTTTCCATTCCGCAGCTCTCTGCGCTGTACTTAATTTCAAAAACCTTCCCGCGCGCCTTCCGGCCCGACATAGTTCAGGGCTGAATTAAAACTGCTGCACACTCTTGCTTTTCTTCCGAGGCCGGTAAGCAGCTGTTCACGCCTTCAGAGTGCCTTGCCTGTCAAATGTACTGCAACCATCCTTGTTTATTAGTGCGCTAGCACTTATAGTGGCCATTCCCCGCCAGGGACTCGGGATTTTTTTTTCTTTTGAGTGGTGGGGGGCAAATCTTCGACATTATTTCGTTACTTATTTATTTAATACTCATTTACGTAAGAAAATTATATTTTTATTATTTTTTTATATTTTCTAGTGTACAAGGTTGATGCAAACGGTCACGGTGTGGTGGCGACACTCCAGCAGTTAGGAAGACAACGAAGAGGCTTCCAAAGAAGAAGAAGAAAAAGAAGAAGAAGAAGAAGAAGAAGAAGAAGAAGAAGAAGAAGAAGAAGAAGAAGAAGAAGAAGAAGAAGAAACTGTTTAAAGGGCTGACTCCCGCCCACAAGAACTGAATGACTCGGCGGCGGCGATAGCCACAAGCGTGCTCGGCGGTCGTCGAGCTGAATGCCTGCGGTTCTTGGCTGCGCTCAATTGAAAGCTGGCAAGGAACCTTCGAGATAAAGAACCAACAGCCACTACAACAATCTGGAAAAATGTGGAAGCATTTGCACGTGGCCACGATCAGTGGAGATAAGTCTGGCCGCATCTGGCATTAGAAAACACAATGATAAAGCCGTGTGCCAGCGGTTTTGAGTGCAAACGAAAAAAACAATCCAAAGATTCACGTCAATATAAAACGAACTGAAATGGGTAGCTTTACTCACGAGGAGTGTGATCAACTGCATTAAAAAAGTTTGTGAATAGTTGGTTTAAACTGGTAATCATGATCATGTAGACGGGTCAGACAGTAGACTTCTGTTGGGACATGACTGGTTTAGGTTACTCGTATACGAAATGCTTTACAACTGGCTACGAATCCAAGTAGCTCAGCCCCACTGTGCTTTGCATTGAAAGAGTCCTAGAACTGAAGTGTTTCAATTGTCAAAAATCTGATCCAAGTGCAAGTAATTGAAGAGTGGGGAGGGGGGGGGGGGGGGGGCTCTGCAACCTTCGGAATATCGGGACCGAAGTGAAAACCGAAGTGCTAATGCACCTAATTCTCATTTGGCATAACTACGCAAACCGGCCGTCAGTTTTTTGTTCTTGTTCTTTAATTGCACTGCGCACTTGAAGAAGTGAACTATATACTCCCTTACTCAGCCACGTATAGCCAGGAATTTTGTTTCGAAACGGACCCGGGGTCGTTTACTTTACTGAATGGGAGGAGGGAGGTGCTCTGGGACGCATATGCCCAACAAGAGCACTGCCATAAGTTGGGGGTGAGGGGGAGGGAGCACCTTGGATACGTGCCTGCTCTTATTACCACAGTACCACGGTGCCAGTACTAAACTTGTTTTCTTCCCATCATTGCTTTACACTTTAAAAAAATTTCTTCAGACAGTCCATAGACTCCTGTCTATGAAGGCTATAGACTTAAATTTCTATACACAAATCCTATAGAGTAGTCAATAGGCATTACAAATTCTATAGAGGTCCTATGGACAATCTATAGATTTATGACCATACACTTTTAGTAGAATTTTTCAATGGACAGTCCACAGACTATTTATAGACAAAAGGAAATATCTACAGGAAAAGTCTATAAGAAGTCTATAGACTATTTTTATAAGCGTAGTTTTCTTCATATTATTTTTAATTACTTGTCACTTCTTCACATAGAAGCAAGAGAGAACAGATATTCTGTTTTGTGCGGCGTGAACAAATATAGGTGAAAGGAAGCGTTCAGTTACATGATGTTGTTCCGAAAAATGGCTCACTTAACCTTGCTCCCAAGTTTACTGGCTGGGCGACAGTGCAAAATCACGTAGCATGACGTACGCACATCAGTACGTGACAACGGCTCTCTCCTTTTTCCGATGTATCACATCTTTGTCTCACGCTATATTTTACATAATATTTAGGGATCACGTTTGTATTCACGTCATTTTCTTTCAACAGAGCCACTCGGAGGGGCAAAGCGCGACATGGGGAAATGCGAGACATTTTTTGTAGCGATAGCTACACTACGCCAGCCACTTCGCGATGTCAGCGTGGCTGCGCGCTGAGCCATGGCACCACCGCTCCGCTAGCTGTGCGCATGCGCGGTGTGACCTCATAGCCCGCAGCTGGTGTGCGCGCCGCGCACCTCGCTGCTGCGCCGAGGGCGGAGCAGACACCGCCCACCTCGTCAGTTGTGCGCATGCGCGGAGTGACGTCAGAGCACGCAGCTGGTGTGCGCGCCGCGCGCCTACATTATGCTAGCATTTCGAGCCTTCAGCGTGGCGGCGCCATGGCCACCATGGCAGCTGCCTGCGGCGCGGCGCGCCGGCGAAACGGAGAGGGGGAGGAGTGGAGAGGGGGAGAGAGTGAACCCACGTCCAGGGACGAAGATGAAGAAGGGCCAGCGAAACGCAGCGGCGAAAGACTGACTTTGCAATTGGACTGAGCGAGTTCCACTTGGCCAGCTGTAGCTATCGCGTCACTCCAGGTTTAACCAGAGCTAAACCACGGCCATTTTTTTTTACTTAACGCTACCTTGCTTTTAACAGTAAAATCAAATTGATTAGCTATTTAGCTCACATTATCCGTCATGCGTTTTCTGCGATGATCTCAAAGCTGACAACAATCTAAACACAAATACGCCTATATGGGAGTAAAAAGGAAGTAAGCTGTTCTCTAGCGCCCTCTCTTGTATAAAAGGGAGTGCGCTAAAGGAAAGTTTACTCCATTTTTACTCCTTTCTGTTTAAAGCAAAGGGTGGCATTTCCCAAGTATAGGAAAAAAGCTGCGATGCCAGCTTTGGTCAACGAGAAAGCGACACACAAGGCTACATTTCTCCCCGCCACCCATCCGGAATACTTTGCGGCACGATCAACGATCACGTGTGTTAGATAAAAGTAAGTATTTGTTTTAAACAATCCGCTATTTGTTATAGTATGTCATAACCTGTTATAACACATGAGGCAAAATGTAACATCGCGCTGGTATCCAGGTCCCATAAAGAAACAAAGGCTTTATTGCTTTCTTCAAAGCTCTATCGTTGTTTGCACGCTCTGTGTATATATATATATTATATATATATATATATATATATATATATATATATATATATATATATATATATATATATATATATAGTATGGTCCGAACGTACACAAAGAAAATAACGATCGCAGATCTGCGCGAAGAAATTAAGTTTTACACAGAGAACATCAAGCAGCACCGCGGTGCTGCTTGATGTTCTCGGTGCTGCTTGATGTTCTCTGTGTAAAACTTAATTTCTTCGGTGCTGGCAGGCTTTTTGGCGTTCTTAAAGGTGTCCACAGGAAAGTAAAGAGAGTGAAGAGATGTAAAGGGCAGAAACTCCACAAAGTTCATTTGGGATCTATAGGCAGCGCGCTTTTTTCTCACGGGCAAGAACGGCTACTTGTTCAGAACATTGTCACGATGGAGCAAGCTCCAGTCTTACTGTATACATTCCGGTCTTTAAGCTAGCATGCTCATTTCGAAAAGATGCATAATTTCTCCCCCGTACATTATCTCATTTTGCACCATTTCAGTTGGGGAAAATTCATCATTTTGACCTCTGCATGAAAATAAAATTTTACTGTGCTTCGCTTCAGCTGACACTTTCATATCGACAGGGGATGATTCCAGGACGGTAGGCACTAATCGCGTAATATTTGTTTGTTCCTAACTGCGAAAAACAAAAAGCAGGCGATGATTTGCAAATTATCATACGTGTATGTGGCGAAAAGTAAAGCTGTTTGGGAATGACATGAGTCATAAGACATGTGACAAAATTTCAAGCAACATATTTTTATTCTATAAGTCACATCGGAATAAAGTACTCATCTAAGCTTATGGCATTGCAATGTCCCGGCAGTCAGTCGGATAAATCATGCATGATCAAAGCATTGGTGGGCTGCGCGGAGCTCAAAGATATAAAACAATAGGGTGGCCTGCAAACCTTCACCTTACTGGCCACGGCAGTGAGCACTCAGTCCATCGCCATCCCCCCCCCCCACCCGCTCTTGCCACCTTCGTTTCCAGCCTACCCACCACGATGGATAGTTAATCTGAAGGAGTATAACAGACGATACCTACCGTATCTACCCGAATCGCTTTTACACGAGAAGGAAGCGAAAAAAAACAACGATTCATTAAAATGAATTCGTTGAATTATTGTTTGAAGGGTGGCTTTTCGCTTCATTGTCGATATACTGACAACAGAATTGAAAGTAACGAGAACTCTTCCGGCAGAAAAAAAAAAAGATAAGCTCCAGGGTATGTGGAAGGCAAAGTACCGCGTCCAATACCCTGAGGCATTTACCTTAACGGCAAAATTATCTGTTAAATAATGTCAAAAGCGTAATGCTTCTTTCCCTCCATTTTCCAGTAAAATTCCGCCTTTCTGCATACGTTGCTGATGTTCTACTACATCAGTTTCACGATGAAAATCAAACGAAGTTTGCCGAAAGCTGTTCAGCCAAGAAATTCATTTCCAATGACAGCCATCGAATTTTGCATGTGGCAAAAATGAATGACATTTGTTATTAAAATACTTTGTCCAACTTTCCATTGCTTCCGCGCCATGCATTTTTAATTTTATACCATTAATATTATCATTACCGTCGTCATAACATCGCAGAGATGTGCACCAAATGTGCAGAAGAACTAACACACCGTTAACAAAGCGACATTCCCATTGGGGAACCAAGCTTCCGGTTATGCTATTGGCTGTTAATTCTTTTCAAAGAAAGGTCTTGCTCCTGCCCCCTCCCCCGGCCCTCTTTTTTTTTTTTTTTGTCCCACCAGGGCCATTAACATCCCTAGCCATTTCCATTTGAGGCAGTAACTTTCTCCTGCCTATTAACAGTCGTTCTAATCTCGCGTTTCCTGACGACGCAAAGCACGTGCACTATTATGCGACGCTAAATTATAATCTACTTCTCAATGAAAGCTTAATGGTCTCTTCAGATATCAAGCACTTAATAACACTGAGACTTTTGGAATATAACAATGCACTTTCACGATAAGTATATAGCATGAAAGCGGGCACAAATAAAAACTCCTTCTAATAGATTAAGCCGGCTGTGCATGAGCGATTAAAAGCCTGCTGAAAATAAACCTCACTCAATCATTTGGGTGTCGTGTTCGAATGGCACGACTGCGTACGCAAGCACTCATTTGAGGCAGTTGCTTTTAAGTGCCTTTTGAAGATGCACCCTTAGCAATGCTTCCATTGTGGAGCTTGTGCTTACAATTCATTATGCAGATCTTTGTTATCAGTGCACTGTAGCAGTACAGAGGATCTCGCTGCAATTAAAATATTGATCCCACCTCGCGGAATTGCTCGCACTCAATCATGGCTTTGCTTGTTCTTTGATAAGGGCTGATCCGCGATTTATTTATTTAGTTAATGCAACGCGGACTAAATCGTAATTGAAATTATTGATCGCTGCTGGGGTCTGCATGCTCGCGGATGGCTTGGCGGCTGTTTGTGCGCTCCGTATCAGTTCGCTGCAGTACCCAGCAGCGAATTTGCACGCATTCAGAGATGCATAAAAGTCGATTTATAGGTGCCTACTTTTCTCATGAATAATTTAATTACTCGCTGCACGCCGAGTGTGTATTTTATTGCGACAGGATAAAATATAGGAACAGAGAGAGTTCCACTAAGACGCACTTGACAACGTAAAGCTGTGTTGCAGGACTATAGCGCCCTGAAAGGCGAAACATAGCATGCGAATATTGGCCATTTGATGACATTATTTAGGCGCTGCATCATAACGTTTGCGACCATCTTCAGAAAAGTCTTTCGAGTTTATGAGAGGGCAGTGCTCTAGATGAAAGACTGAAAAAACGCCTGACACTCAGAAGAAAACAATATTTAGACGCTACATGAGTATGAATCACTAGCAGTGTAGTTATGCGGGCCGGCTCTTTATATCTGCGACGCGACGAGGAAGATTGTCTGCCTATGCGGAACCCCGGAACGAGGGGGGGGGGGGAGGCAAGGTGGGCGGCCGCCCCATCAACATTTTTCCAAAAGGGGCAGCGCCTCCCCCCCACCCGGTATCCAATTGCTTGCTTGGATCAGATTTCTGACAATTGAAACACTTCAGTTCTAGGACTCTCTTAATGCAGAGCACAGTGGAGCTGAGCTACTTGGCTTAATTCGTAGCAAGTTTTAAAGCATTCCTTATATGAGTAACCTTAAGCAGTCATGCCATAAAAGAAGTCGACTCCCTGACCCGTGTGCAGATCATGATTACCAGAATTTAAACAAACTATTCACGAATGTTTTTAACCAATTGATCACTCCTCGTCCGCACATATATAAAGCTGCCCATTTCAGTTCGTTTTATATTACCGTGAATCTTTGCACCGTTTGGTCGTTCCCATTCAAAACCGCCGGCACACAGTTTTATCATTGTTTCGTATTGCTAGATGCAACCAGACTTATCTCCACTGGTCGTGGCCACGTGCAAATGCTTCCACATTTTTCCATATTGTTGTAGTTGCTGTTGGTTCTTTATCTCGAAGGTTCCTTGCCAGCTTTAAATTGAGCGCGGCCAAGAAGTGCAGGCATTCAGCTCGACGACCGCCCAGGGCGCTTGTGACTATCGCCGCCGCCGAGTCATTCAGTTCTTAGTAGGCGGGGGTCAGCCATTTAAACAGTTTCTTTTTGAAGGCTTTTCGTTGTCTTCCTGACTGCTTGAGTGTCGTCACCACAACGTGAGTTTGCATCAACCTTTGAACATTAAGAAATAAAAAAATAATCATAATATAAAATTTATTATGTAAGTGAGCATTAAATAAATCAATAACAAAATAAAATCGAAGTTTGCCCCCCCCCCCGTCCCCCCCCCCGCCCCCATTAAATAAGTTTCGGAGTCCCTGGAAGCAAGGTAACCCAATGAGTGGCAATCAGAGCTTTACCTCACGGATTAACATTTACCACGAAACGAAAACGAAATGCAGTCATATTACAGCCTCGTCCAAAACGACAAACGAGGAGCGATAAGAAGTACGTTTAGACTGGGTCATCTATCGCTGTTCATATAAATGTCGACGCACAGTATCTAAAAGTTCAATTGTGCGATGAAGTGGTATACACTCCTTTCTCTCCTCGGTCCAAAATATGTCGCTGAGCATATACCGAATATAAAAAGCTCACTGTTGTGGCTTTCATTGAGGATGCACAGCTTGCTTGAAAAGATAATGACAGTACAAAAGGCACGAGTGAAATCAGCCTATACTGTTGGGAGATCTGTGGCAAGTTGTGCATTCAACGAATGTGAACGACGGCTTCAGTGCCATAATGTCTGTTTAGATTTTTTTGGGTAGTCAACAAAAGTGTTTCACAGATGGATGAACAGTGCAAGCTTCTCTTGGTTGTCTGTTTCTGGCGTGTAACTAAGGTGCTTGCGTCATGTTGACAGACTGATATCAGCTAAACCATTGGGATGTATGGAATCTAGCAGGCGAACACATTAACAATGATGAATGGTAAACGTTCTTACGCATCCCTCCTTATTCTTTGTCACACTTGCACATTATGATAAACAACTCAGCCTGCGTAGCTAATGATGGTGGCGAATTTTGTATTCGCCATTCATTGTCAGCAGCGCACGCTTGCGTTTGAAATGTGCTTAGTTCTGCATGAAAACATGCAGTGATAGACGACGTGTGCAATGTTTAGCGAAAAAACACCGGCATTGCGTTATACTTCGCGCGACACTTCCAGCGTCAAAAGAATTTTTGCGAACAGCATGAAGTACTAGATCGTACGCCTTACTTCGTTCTCACTGCCCCGTAAGTATTTCCATCGAGTGCATTCTTCAGTGATCTGCTGCACTCTTGGTCTCCAAGGCGTGCACGCGTACTGTGTTTCAGTCTCGGAAGTCGTGGTGTTCAAGAGGTTAGGACCCTTAAACGACGTTTATTGAGCCTAGGGTGTATCTATGACCGAAATACACTGCCCAGCACATGCTGTAAGATATTTACGAACCGTGACAAGTCTCTCACGACGAGCGACCGACTTGGCGCAACAAACGTAACCACTCGCGCAAGCCGTAGGACTGTAGCAAGTGTACGCACCTTCCGGACTTGGTGACGACCATCTCGGTGCCGCTCGCGTAGAACCTCTCCCACAGTTCCATTCCCTCCAGAGTCACCTTGGGGTCGTCGCGCACACCGTCGTCTTCGGGTTCCACGGGCCTCAGCAAGGGCGGCCTGAACTGCACCGTCAACATCTCTTCGGGGGTCATCGGCGCGGCTCCCGGAACTCTGGTCATCGCCAGGCCCGGTGGGGGAGGAGCCAGGCCAGAAGCCGCCAGGGCCGCCGCGGGACTGAGACCCAGCCCGGGACTGAGCCCCGCCGAGCCCAGCGGCCCGGGAAACAAGTGCGGAGGAGGCGGAGGTCCAGCCGAGAAGCACTCCAACGGCAAGAAGGGAGCCGTGGTCGGCGCCGTCGCGGGCTGACTCAGGATGGAGTGCATGCTGAAGTCCGTGGTCCTCGGCGCTGGCGCCGACGCTTGCGGCGTCCCCGGGGCCGGACCACCGGGCAGGAAGAACGGATGGAACGCCATGGCGCTCTGGCACGATAGGTCCGAGTGCTCGAAGCGCATATCCTCTGCGCTGCTGCGAGGCCACGGCGGCCCCAGGGCTAGGTGGCCCCTCGGCTATGGAGAATCACACGCGCGCGCACAACACACGCGCACAGCGCCGCGCCGGTGTCCCCGCGCCGAGGATCGCGATGCACAGCTGTGGTGGGCCACCGCCGGAGAGCGCTCGTTCGCGACGGCGGCAGTTCTCGTCGCCAGTGGTTTCTCCCGCGAGGCGATGAGACGACGGCGAATCTCGATATCGCCAGGAGCACGAGGAGGGAGTAGGAGGTCGGCCGGCCGAGCGCGGCGAGCCACCGACCCCAGCCGGAGGCGGTGCCGCTCGCACTTCCCTTGCCGTCTTGGAGAGCACACGCGCCGGAGGTCACACCAGGAGGAGGCAGCGCGCGCGCAGTTATCGCGCTCTCAAGCACAACCGACCACTTCGATCGCTCGGCTTCGCGGCAGCACAGAACGGACCCCAACGGCGACGAGTCGGCGGTGCAGAAGACGGCGTGGCTGTCGCCGGCGGTGGTCCAGACGCGGACGCCGTCATCGCGTCGCTGTTCGCCGTCGTTTCCCAGAAGCGGGCTAGGCGATGGCTGCTCGTGCTCTCGGCTAATCCTCCAATCAGGTCGTTCCGTGCAGACAAGCTCTGAATCGCGGACAGTCAGCAGCAATGTGGTGGCGGAACGATGACCAGCTGTGGTTCAGGGTTGTTGTTGGGTGCCGATTGCGGTTGAAGCCGCGAAAGGGGGACGAAAACAGGGCGGATGGTGGGAGGAGGGTAATGCAGAGGAGGGGGGGGGGGAGTCACTGAAGGGCCGTGGTATCTTATCGCGCCTCGCGGAGGTGACGAGCTCTCGGTAAACAAGTTGTCACGGCCTGGGCGGCGGCAGAGCCCGGCTGGCTGTGCTCTGCGGCGAGGTGCTCTGGAGCGCGCGCGGGAGGGACCAGCGGGGGAGGAGGCCCAGACGAGGGGGGTCCCGCGCCGGGACCTCGTTCATTGGCGGGAGCACGCGAGGCCTACGCTGTCCGCACCACCCCTCCCGTTCCGCCCTGTGGGAGCCGCTGCCGTCGACGCCGGCCCCACAGCTCGCACGGGGCGGCGGCGGCATGAATGGTGGTCTACGGCCGACGAACGGGACCCCCTCGGAGCAGCGCGGATCCTGGAGCGCCTGGCGCCATCTGCCGTGGCTCACAGGAACTGAAAGGCGTTGTGCCTCGCTCGGTGCGACTCGTTGCTATTCTTTAAGCTGATGCCATCGGGCATCAGGGAGAGCGGTCAATTTTAACGAGCGCGAGAAGCATCCAAGAACGCGAATCAACGCTAGCAAGAATGGCGCTCTCATCAAAGCAGGTACAGCGCACAACTGCTTGGTTTCCGCCAACGTGCAAATTTTTGAGACGCATAGCCTAGTATCGCAGCAAAACCACCATTTGGCCTCGGTAAACCACTCATTCCGACAGCGGCAGATGCTGGCCTCTTTTAACTGAACAATGCACGAAGGCTGTCGTGATCCTTTAAGCCTGGCCCGGACCGTGCAATGTAGAATAATTTTCAATTCAATTCTTTTATTTTTCCAGAGATAATGGATCCTGGAAAGGGTCAAGAGCTAAAAGCTGTCTCGACAGTTTGACTAGGCCCATGACCCCTTCTACAAGGCAGTAGTGGTTTACAGCAACAGATAGTGTCCATATTAATTGACATCAAGAAATGCAAAGAACAATGAGTTATACAATAGCAGAAATGCAATTAAATTATTAACTAAACAGAATATGATTTCAAAATGTGTCTACAATAACTGTACTTATAGTTTTGAACACAGCACAATACCAACAATAGAAGTTAAGCAGACAGAAATATAAAGAAAAATATAATACATACATGCTCATGAAAACCAGCACTTGCAAATGAAAAGGTAAACGCGCATAGCCATTCATTCTTTGAATAGAAAATACATTCTCAGTTCTTTTACGCCGCAACTCATCACACATTTGTGCTCATTTAGAATAAATGGCAGATTATGCTGTAGTGACTGAAATTTATAATTATTTCGAAATTTCGGGCGGACCCAGACATCATCATTACGTGTGGACTGAGTCATGAGGACTGAGTCACTGCCTGCGAGACACAGGGTTCGTCTTTCGTATTTTAGGATAAAACCTCATGCTGTATGAGTGCATCCTTTTAATGTCGCCTGACATTGTAATTTTCTCTTTTCTTTCCCTTTGGTCCTGCTGCAATGTTGAGCGATAAGCCAGAGCACTCTGGATAAGGTTCGGCTTCTCTGCCTGACCCGCCGCGGTGGCTCAGTGGCTAGGACGCTCGACTACTGATCCGGAGTTCCCGTGTTCGAACCCGACCGCGGCGGCTGCGTTTTTATGGAGGAAAAACGCTAAGGCGCCCGTGTGCTGTGCGATGTCAGTGCACACTAAAGATCCCCAGGTGGTCGAAATTATTCCGGAGCCCTCCACTACGGCACCTCTTCTTCCTTTCTTCCTTCACTTCCTCCTTTATCCCTTCCCTTACGGCGCGGTTCAGGTGTCCAACGATATATGAGACAGATACTGCGCCATTTCCTTTCCTCAAAAAACCAATTATTATTATTCTCTGCCTGCTTTGTAAGTGGTGAGTCCGGGATCCTCAAATCGGGACCCTGTGCTATTATGCTGAAGCGTGTACAGAATCGTGCATCGCAATTTGTCACAAATAAATACTATTTTAATGTCCGTAGTAGCTGCATCAAGCAGGGGTTGAACTGGGACTGACTGGAAAAGCGCCGTTTGCGAATTAAGTTAGAACTTCTCTACCGGATTTACTGCAATAAAGCTGCGATTAGCTCTAAAACTTATTTGCTTCCACTCAATTTTATATCAAGAAGATGCGACCACGAATGGAAGATGCGTGAACTGACGTGTCGTACTGATGTCTACAAACGCTCTTTTTTTTTTTCCACATACCATCAATGCATGGAACAAGCTGCCTCACTCTGATCGAATCACTCTGATCACTCACTCAGTCCGAGGCAAAGTTTCGTGCAATGTTGTCGGACCTCTGATGTGCTGTATGTACTTGGATGCTCTTTCCCGCTCTTCATATTTCGCTTTCTCCATTTCCTTACTTTGACTGATGTGATTTCACATTGACGATCCTTTTCATTTTACATAACTTTTTGTACCAGAGGTTGAGCCCATTTCGCATGCTGTAAGATCTATCTTTGAAAATTGTGTTTGTATCCCCCCTGCAATTGTGCCTTCACGGCGCTGCAAGAAATGTGAATAAATAAATAAATAAATACAAAACGTTCGTAGCCCAGGGCTGGCACTTAGGCATAAATTTTCACCCCTTTGTCAAAGTATGGGGGTGAAGGCCGCAGTATAACGTGACTTGGACGAGAGTTGAAATATTGGACTGCCTTAACAGAAATCGAAACAGTGTGTTCAAGGCCACAACTGAAAATTCCCTTAATTAGACCCCAAAATCCCTTGTTCTGGCCCATTTTCACTGGACCACGCCGGAAAAGCTAGCAATCAGAAAAAAAATGGAAAAAATCATAGTTCTTAAGGTTCCCTGGAAAAACCCACGAAAATCGCCTTATCGCAAAATTTTACTCCTAAAATTAAGCGAGAAAGGGAAGATTCTGCCAATAGAACATCGCTGAGTCGAAAACGGACGAATCAATAATTCAGGAGGGTAGATGTGCAGGCCAGTTGGTGAGACATCAGAAGGCTATACACCGCAATCTGGTTCTAATCTGCCTGTTCATTGCCGCAGTTGTCGGGGCTGTAATTGCCCTCAGTTCAGCCAGACCCATATAATTGGAAGAAGGAGTGCACAGCTTGAAAGAGAGATCGCAGACTGGCTGAAAAACTTTATTTTCAAAATATATACAGGGAGCTAGAGGCGACTGCCATCTTACGCTCGCAACCGGATAAATGTGTTAGCTCGCCTTTCGTTTCCATCCTCCAAAAAGAACTGGGCTTCCTTGACACGTGACCGTTCAGTTGCTTTATTTGTCTGCTTTCTTTTTGATGTGTATATATCGTTCCTTTAAGCTGTGGTTTGCACGTCCTTGCTTCCACGTGTGGTCGTCATGTTCTAGTTCCTCTGATATCTTTTTCATGTATAGTTTGCGTCATTTATGCTGAGCATCCCCCTCTCTAGCTCCAACGTGCGCATTGGTGTTTTTGTTTTTGTCTCGCCAATTTGTTTTTGCCTCTGTCTATTAAAGCCATGAAGCCTTTCAATGAAATCTTAGTTGCAAGTACCGCCCTGTGTCGTCACCTTCCTCTGTCCAGTGTCGGCTGCGGTGTATAAGCCTCCTGGCGAATCAGTAACTTTTGTTCAGTGCAGAGACGAAAATGCTTGTAGTATATTTGCGTTTGGAAACGGAAATTTTTTGTAATGTAATTTGTACGCCTTTCGGAAACAGCCTCCCTTTCGCAACAAAGCCAGTGGTGCATGTGCACGTTTTATGTCACTGTTTTAGTACATGCTTTCAAGGCACTCTTTGCCTACTTGAGAGCGACTGGATCGAGTGACAAATTGTGACAGCGTTGTGCGTGTGTGTGTGTTATGCCTTTTTCCCCTTCTCTCTTCCTCCTTTCAGTACCCTAATCCCTCTTCCTCAGTGCAGGGTAGCCAACCGGAACCCCTTTCTGGTTAACATCCCTGCCTTTCCCTCCTCCTCTTTATCTATCTATCTATCTATCTTAGAATAGCGAGTTGGCGGGCTAGTTGGTATTGCATGGTGAAGGAACAGCGCTAAGTACGGGACAGGAGACAAAAAAAGCACAAACACAAACACAGCGCCCGTGTTTGTGCTTCCATGTTTGTCTCCTGTCCCGTACTTAGCGCTGTTCCTTCACCATTAGTACATGCGTTCGCCAGAAATACAACCAGCACCAGAATCTACCCGGCTGGTGCCGGGCTGCACATAGGCACGTGTTGTTGTTTTTTTTTTTTTTCACTTCAAGACGGCCCCATGGCACTCGTTCTTGCAGCCTGGATGATTGTTTTATAGAGCCACTGCCAGACTTGGCCCAAGCTTTAGGCCCACCTCCCAGTAGACATGCGCCTGTGCGAGACCTCCTGGTGGGGTTGTAATCGAACCGGGGGAATCGTTTCGGGACATTCTCCAAGGCAGGTCTACCGCCATATAGCATCCTGACCAATATTGGCCTCGCTTAAACGCCAGCGAAATCAGCTTAAAGCGCGACCATCGTATTAAAGAGCTCGAGCTACTGAAATTGAAGAAACTCAATCACTAAACGCCCAGCCTCTTTTCAGGGTGACAAAAACACCACAGTGACAAAAAGAGTGTCGAATGATAATTTCAAAAGCATAAAAAGGGAGAGGCGGAGGTAAAAAAAGAAGAAAAGCTTGAGTTTGTACAAGTGTGCAGTCGTGCCTCGTTAAAACAGACACTCTGGTTCCCGAACAAAACTCTCATAAAAAGCGAGTCGTCCGTAATAGCGAATAGCGAAGAAAATTGTATAGTTAGCTGAGAAAAGACATTTCGGCATTAATGTATCCTTCTGTGCGTAGTGGCTGGAATTAAAGTGAAAATAAGACAAACTCGAGAATTCTCGCGGGACAAAATCGCGGAGAAAATCTCGGGGATTCATTATCCTGATCGCCATTGTCCGTAATATAACGTGGTGCTGTTTGAAGCGCCTATATAGTGGTCGTCTCATGGCATGATCACGTATCTCCGATTATGAGTGTTCATATACTACGAACCGCTCATACATGTATGTACACGGCCGGCTGACAGCTGCCAACTACGGCTTTCGGCTTGGCACAACTGCAGAGAAAATTCTCTCACTATGATTAATGCAATATGACAAAAGGTCATCGCCCGACCTTAGCACTGCAATGCATGAAACAGCACAAAAAAGGTTCTGGCATCTGTACTTTCGTAGCTGGCTTTCTCTGGTGTCCAGAAATTGTAATACAGGAAAGTAATTATCCGGTTAGAGAAGTCGAAGTTTTGTTCTCATCTCTACGCGCCTTACTGGCGCGGCAAAAATACATGGGCCTCAATGGGCTCTGTGCGACTTCATCCTGTCCATCGTTCGGACATTGAGTTTACATGTTAACGAGGCGAATATATACATATCGTTAAAAATTAGGACCACAGAAATACTGTCCATAATTCGAGCCTTTTAATTAAGGGGATCGCACTAACGGCGCACGACTGCATATGTTAAACTCAGGGCGACTGTGCAAACGGCAAAAAATATTTTAAAGCAAATCTGCACACTTATGACCACCCTAAACTTATTACAAGCAAAAGCTAAGCGTACTGACCAAGATGGCTAATTCCTTTCCGGACATCTCTGCTCGCCTAGTGGATGGCGAGCAGTGGACGGCGCCGTATACAAATCTCGACAAACATGTATGCGTGTCGATTTCCGGACACAGCTTGCGGTGTCTCGTTTCATATGCTTGTTAACTTGCATACGAGACGAACCTCTTTTGAGAAGCAAGTCACGGCATTTACACGAGTAAAGTTGATAATCCAGTAAAACCATTTTATTTTATTTCAACCTCGAGAAAGCAAGAACAAGGAGAGGGGGAAAGTGTAAAAAGTTTTGGCCCACATAGCTATAAAATCCGGTAAAGAAGAAAGGTATTCGCGAGGCGCGGTTCACGCGCGAACAGCCTGGCCGCTCCCTCGCGGTCTTGTCGAGTCCCGCGGCCATCATCACGCTGCCACAACTCGACGACACCCACCCAAGGCAGACGGGCAGGCCCACCCGCTACGCACACCAGCTGCAGGGGCGCTGGCATGCATGACTTGCTCCGCCACTTTGACAAGATCGAACGCGCTACACGACGGGGGGAATACAGGAACGGAAGCAAGGCGCGCATATATATGTCGAAGGAGCCACAAGCCATGCAGGGACCCGTGGCCGTCGCCCCCGGTGGCGCCAGCGTGTGTCACAGCCTTCGTTTGCGAGCCTTCAGTAAGGGATGACCGGTCTTCATGTCACCCGGTGATAGCGATGCGCTGCCAGATGGTGAATGTGAATGCGTGCATGCGAGTGTGTCTGTGAGTGTTTCTGTGTGAACATGCATGTGTGTGTGTGGAGGGGGAGTTTAAAGGAGAGCTTATGATGGGACTTGAGAAAGCCTGAGTATCTGTAGAAAGAATAAAGAAATGCTTACTCGATTTTCGAAGGCTGAATCTGTATGTACGGATTAAGTTAATACGGCTGAGGACGTTTACAGCCATATATATATATATATATATATATATATATATATATATATATATATATATATATATATATATATATATATATATATATATATATATATATATATATATATATATATATATATATATATATATATATATATATATATATATATATACAGCAGACAAGGCAAAGTAAATGAGGGGCCCGTTTGACAAACTTATGAAGGGAGCCAACAGCCACCGAAACCAAGGTGCATAGGGGAACGTTATTTTTTTTTAATGTGTTATGCTTATTAGTGGGATAATAATACTTAGATTAATAAATCGCTTAAAGAAAATTACTTATAAAGCAGCAGAAAAAACAACCATGCCACCGGTGCCGCATGGGTGCCATATGATCCATTTGACTATCGCTTGGACGAGCGTCAGTGCTTTTTAACACACATACATGTTTAAATCTTAGTCCAGCAGCGATATCCTGCGTACATTTCGCGAACTTCTGTTGTTCAACTCCATAGATCTCTTCCGCATTATATAGTGCATGCCTTCGCTAAACCGAACCCATAGTGAGAGCCTTTGCTCAGGCATATCGCATCTTTCCTGCCGCTCAGAGAGAGAGCTCTTTTTTTACCCCTTACAAAAAATTATTTAGACAGTCTATAGACCGTATATAGACTTATGTCTATAAAGTTTATAGACTCTCTATAGACGAATTCTAGAGAGCAGTCTATAGGCAATACAAATCCTATAGACAATCTATAGATTTATGGCCATACACTTTTAGTAGACTTTTGTCTATAGAGAATCTATGGACTATAAACAGGCAAAGGGAAATATCTATAGGAAGGCAACAGAGTCTATAATAGGTCTATAGACTGTCTATAGACCATTTTATAACAGACGTCCAGTGGAATCATCCGGAGACCTGTTAGCGTGAGATGCGTGTCACAGGTGGCCACATATAGCTCCGCTGCATTACACCAGCGACGAAAATAAATGATACTCCTATACTTCTGGCTGTACAGAGAGTGCACCGGCAGTTGCCCTCATTGCCGATGGAGGCGGTTCACTCCTTACTCAATGTGGGAGGGGTACATTGCTGCTGGATAGAGTTCATTAGTCGGTACACTCTATCAGATATATAAAGTATCAGTTCATAGAGCGCACCAAGGGTCAATTCAAACTTATCAGCTCAGTTCTAGAATATTACGACAGATTTAGTTCCAGTTATCATATTGCCACACTGCTCACATTCTGCGAGCGCCGCCATGCGGCCGAGCGGCATGACTGCAGGCTCGTGTGGAAGCGAAGAAGACGTTCTCGTTCGGACGCGCGCTGCTGGTCTTCTTGGCCTTCGGATTAAAAAGCCCCCTTTTGTGTCGCCCTACGTTTGTCGGCGACAATATATAGACATAACTGTACGATGGTGTTTAAGAAAATTAGCTGTCTTCTTGGTAAATTTTTGTGTGTCCCAACTGATACTTATTTGTTCTGTGTATTCTGTGTGGCACAAGTGATAAATATGTTCCCTCGCAAGATGTCTTTGTGAAAAGTTATTCTGATCAAATTTAACTTGTTCCGAAATAAACACAGCTAACTTTTTCTCATTACTTACGTTATCAACCGTGCAGTATCAGGAGTTTTTAAAAAGAGGTTCAGTGGGGCTTTAGAATTTGCAATAAAGAGCAGAATTTTTTGAGTAAAGCAAACTTTTGTATTAGTTGTAATGTCGGAAATGGACGAGAGTGTAATATAACAGCTTTTTTAACCATATGGATAACAAATCTCTTTATCTCCATACAATCACAATTGAACGTGACATTTTGAGAACGTAATTTTTGTGAGGTGACCCATTGACATTTTCTTAGAAAACAACGCCGAAGAAATTATGCGTGGGGCTCCCTCTAAGATGTCATCATAAAACTGCAGTTTTATGATGACATAAAACTGCATAAAACTGACATAAAACTGCAGTTTTATGCAGTTTTATGTACATGTACATAAATAAAGTTATCAATGGGCCTGTTACATGCACTAAAACTAATATATGAGGTCTTTTTCGTGTTCAATTTTATTTTATTCCTTTGTAGCCATAACGAAAGATTATTAAGCCAAAGATTTATTTCCTAATTCTCTAAAGCGAGCAGGTCTGTGCCAGAAAGGAATGTATTTGCGTCATCGACCTACATTGTAATCCATGGTGTACCTCATATGTGGATTATGTCGACGATGTGCACCAATTATGGTAAAAGCGGGCCAAGAAACAAATGCTGTGGGGTGCCGTGAGTTCTATGTGTCCATGTGCCTCATTTAACGTGGCTTATATTTGTGTATTTTGGAGCGGTTCGTTAAGCGACATTTTAAATTTTCAAGACAGATTCCTCTAATATCAATATTGCATAATTTATTCAATTATATATCATTTTTGGTAGGACCAAACGCTTTCCATAGGTCAGAAAATAACCCAAGTGAGTATAATTTCTGTTAAAAAATATAAGTTATTTTACGTTTATCTAAGTTAGCAATGCTTGGTTAGAAGGTTTCTACTTTTGAAAAAATATACTGTCGTTTATAACTTTCTCGAAAAATTTTTAAAAATTCAACTCATTTAGGCCTCCTTTTTTTTATAAACAACTGAGCCCCTAGCTATTTTAACTCGCCCTGAAAAACTCCTGTAAGTAAGATTATATTGCATTTGTGAATGAATTCTGTAAACCATATGTAAGGCCGCGATTCATCAACGCGTGCATTTTTTTTTATTCCCTTAGCTTGCGGTCACTGCGGGCCTCCGGTCTACGTGGAGAGCTCTCAGTGAAGCTCCAAGCTCCCCCCTACCCGCGTGCCCCGTGTCCTAACATAAAGGCAAGCAACGCTGAAAGATCGTCTAGAATTCCATCCATTCTCTACAGCCTAAATTTTATGCATGCTTGGTGCGTCACCCTTTATCCGCGTAATATGGACAAACTGTGACAATAAAGCGCATGTTCATCTTATACGTCGACTTCCCGATGAAATACTCGACGCAAACATGTATATCTCTCTAAGCACCGGAAACATTCCTAGGAGAGAATAATCTTCAGAGTTCTCCCAGAAAATATTCACACCCGTTTCAAAACTTCGCCGCAAAAACACCGTTCATGCCGCGAGTGTATTCTAAAGAAGAGGCACGGTATATATATTTTTACGCTCTGAGGCCTCCTGTGTACATATATCGTGCGCCGCCCGCACGTTTACACGACTTCAGTCTCTCAAGGGGTGCCACGGATATGTACAAGTAAGAACGGAGGAGGTAAAGGAGACACTGTGTAGGTTGCAGTTGCGCGCAGTTGGGCATACCGATGCGCATCGTTCGTGTACTGTCGAACGCGTCCGAAACATCAATGAGCATTGCCGAAGACTCCGCGCGGCGTTCCTTTGCGAGCCGCCGACCCCCCCCCTCTTATTCACCAGCGCCGGACTTCCTGTCCGTTTGCCGCCACTCATTAATCCTGCACCCGCTCTCTTCGGGAGAAGGCGCTGCAATCTGCGGCCTGGCCAGCTGCTTGCCCCCAAGTCGGGTGTAACTTACACCGCTTGTGCACATTGACACACGGACCGGCAGTCGGGACTTTACGCGCAGGAGCGCGACAAGTGAGCGCCGGGGAGACGAAGTATACGCCCCGGGCACCGCTGTATATATGGGGCCCAGTGTACACATGCACCCGGCACGCGGGGCGGATACCGAAACGTGACTCGAATGCTCGAAGGGTGTGTTATATAGCACCGGTTCGAAAATCCGGTCTCGCGCAGGTTTGTGTGTCCCCTTTGAGGCGAAATTTCCAGAGGAGCAAGCGAGACTGTGCGCGCGAGCATTGCAAAGGCAGCGGACTCGAAGACGCGAGTATACAGCGCCCTAAGTGACAGCATGCAGTGTGTCGTGTGTTCCTCGCCCACGGAATCTGTAAACCAACAGCGATCTGTGAAGTATAAGCAAGATGCGGTGGCGCTGCTGTGGCCGGCTGGGGGTGAAAAGTAGGCCTAGCGCCCATATATGTTGCATGGCAGCAAAGGTTTTCAAAGCAGTTTTCTGACTTCACAGTGCACCTATGATGTCATTCCTTCGTAAATGGCAACCAAGTTCACCCTATAGAACAGATTCTGAAAGTATGAAGCATCACTTCGAAGGCGATGTATTTTTGAAACACCGCGTTAAGTGCGCGTGGGGGTGATTCCCGGCTGGTGGTACGGAACGATCGAGAGCGTCGCCCATTTAAAAACAGGTATGCAAAACTTTCAGAGATATTCTTCTCGTTTCACAGAGTACTCATGCGGGCGGTCATTTGTCAACAGTTCACGAGGGCTTTTGAGAAGAGTGTGTGACGGAAAACGCTACGCCATTTCGAAGCCGTCTGTATAAAACGTCACGATAAATGTGTGTTGTGAAGCCTGACATACCCCCTAAAGGAGCTCTACCCGTCGTGTTTCCCCGAATTGCGCAAGCCTCTCGTGTAGTCTTACGTGCTGCCGCGTGCGCTACATTTGCTCACTAATACAGTCGTGCAAACTAAAGACAGCATTACATGAAAAAGCAGTTCTCAGACGCCATGGAAAGCGCATGAAACAGACCCCCCCCCCCCCCCCCGGCTGTATAGAAGACGGCACTGCAGACGATACCCCCGGCCGCCTTCTGCTCCGGTGTCCGCCAGCGCCACCTACGTGTGTACCGTATTTTCCGGTGTATAAGACGCACCCTTGTATAAGACGCACTCGCCATATATGAAGGCTCTCATTGAAAAAAGTTGGTATATAAGACGCACCCGTGTATAAGACGCACCCCAATTTACCCACTTAGGCTAGTCAGGGTTAATTAAACACGCTTGATCGACCATCGCGAAATGAACCATGGGTGGACTCATCTGATCGCATAAAAGCTCCGTAGAGCTAAATAAAGTTATCCTACCCACCTACCTACCTATCTGTGAGAAGTTCTTGATTTATGGTTTATGGGGTTTAACGTCCCAAAGCGACTCAGGCTATGAGAGACGCCGTAGTGAAAAGCCCCGGAAATTTCGACCACCTGAGGTTCTTTAACGGGCACTGACATCGCACAGTACACGGGCCTCAAGAATTTCTCCTTCAAAGAAATTCTAGCCGCCGCGGCCTGGATTGAACCCGCGTCGTTTGGGTCAGCAGTCGAGCACCATAACCACTGAGCCACCGCGGCGGCCTGTGAGAAGTTCTTAAGCAACGCTAAGTGATCGCAAAAGGCAACACTCACGCCATACCTGCCCGCGTTTTAGCAAAAAAGAAAGAAAAATACGACGAAAGAACTCTCCCATATGTCCATAACAACATTTTATTTTTACTTAAAACCGTCGAAGTCTTCATCTTCGGATGCGCTCTCAAAAAGCTCGCCCATTTCTGGAGGCAACGCGGCTGAAGCATTCTCTTCATACTCAGAACCGCTGGTCTGATTGTCGTCGTGCTCGGTTGGCGATGAAGCTAGCAGGCCAGCCTTCCGGAACCCTGCAGTTATGGTTGCCACTCTAACAGCACTCCAGGCCTCATGGACCCACTTCGCAACTTCGCTGTAAGAAGCGCGCCTCATGCGTCCAGTTGCGGTGTAGCTGTGCTCGCCTTCCGTCATCCACGCCTCCCAAATACGTCGCAAAACAGCTTTAAAGCTGCGGTTGACGGAAATATCCAAAGGCTGTAGAACCTTCGTCAAACCACCGGGTATTATTGTAGGGGTACAGTTCTTCGCCTTGATTTGCCTCAGTGTCAAGTCAGTAATGTGCGCCCGCATGCTATCCATAACCAGAAGGCCTTTCCGGGAGTGAAAAAATCCATCCGGGCGCTTCGAAAAGCACTTTTCGAGCCAAACTCGCATCATTTGCTCATCCATCCAGCCCTTCTGGTTAGTTGTGACAATAACACCAGGCGGAAAGCTTTCTTTTGTCATCGTTTTCCTTTTAAAAATTATCATCGGCGGCAGCTTTGTTCCGTCAGCACAGCACGCAAGTACGACAGTGAAGTGAGACTTTTCGTGCCCAGTTGTTCGTACTGTGACAGTCTTATCACCTTTCTGAGCGACACTTTTTGACATAGGGATGTCAAATGTTAGAGGCACTTCGTCCATGTTTACGATGTGGCTGTCGATGATGTTATTCTTTTCGACTTCCTTCTTCACAAATTCATGGAACTTCTCCACTTTCTCTCCGAAATCGTCTGGTAGTTGTTGAGACATTGTCGTTCGCGCTCTTATTGACAAGGCTTTGCGCTGCATAAATCTATAGCACCATGACGGCCCACCAACAAAATCAGCGGCACCGATTTCACTCGCCAAAGTGCGTGCTTTCAAGCGCAACTGCACGGTTGACAGAGCCCTACCTTGAGCCCGTTGTTCAAGAGCCCACTTGAGGAGCCGGTCTTCAAGTTCAGGCCACCGCGCCTTCTTCCCGCGGTCAGCCTTCTTTCCGCTCTTCATCGCCTGCAGTTTGGCGGACGACTGTCGCCACGTACGAATCATCTTCTCGGTGACGTCGAAATGGCGGCCCGCAGCCCGATTTCCGTTTTCGGTAGCATACTCGACCGCAGATAATTTGAACTTTGCGGTGTAGCTCTTGCGCAACTTCTGTGGCATACTGTAGTAAGACCGAGCACGACAGGTGTAGGTAGTGGAAAACACACGCCGAAGTCACCAACACAGACGTAATATGTACACGGTTGCGAAGTTGCAAAGAATGACTAAAAAAGAACGCCGGCTTGGCTTGTCTTGACAATGTCGAGAAGCGCGACTGTCGCCATCTTTGGGAATTTCACATTACTTTTGCTTGCGCCTCCGAAACGACCGCGTGTTTGCGATTCTGGAAGTCATCCCCGCCGTTTCATGATAAAGTTCACCTAAAAAAAGTTGCGCACGGCGGTCCCCGTATTGAAGTATTAACCGTGCTACTACCGCATCATTGGTAGTGATATTTTTTCGGTGAAAAAAGCATGAGCATGAACCTGAGTAATTTCTGAACCCGCAAAAAAAAAACGAAAAATTCGCATATAAGACGCACCCTTGTATAGGACGCACCAGCAAGATTTTTGGAAAAAAACCGCGTCTTATACACCGGAAAATACGGTAATCACGGTTTTAGTCGTCTGGTACAGTGTGCACTCCGTTTATCGTGCTGTTTGAGGACTGTCTTCAATGTGAACCTTGTTATATCGCTTGAACGGCAGTATTTGCGAGGGTATGTAGCGTGTGCGGCAGAAATGGCTTTAGCTCGCGCGATTTGGGGAAACACCCATCGGAAAGGCCGCTTTTTGTGTATGTATGTCCGGCTTCACAACACGTATTTATCGTGGCATTTTAAATTGGTTTATTGGTTTAACAGGGTTTAACGCCCCAAAGCCACTGAGGCTACGAGGCGCGTCGTAGTGAAGGGCTCCGGAAATTTCGACCACCTGGGGGTTCGTAAACGTACACTGACATCGCACAGTACACGGGACTCCAGAATTTCTCTTCCATCGAAATTCGACCGCCGCGGCTGGGATCGAACCCGCGTCTTTCGGGTCACGCTGGTTCGATCCCGGCCGCGGCGGTCCACTTTTCAATGAAGGCGAAATTAAAAAAAAAAGCTTCGAAATGACGAAGGGTACTTGGTCGTACTGTTCTTCAAAGCATTCGCCAACCGTTAACAAACGGCCGCTGGTGCCGTGTCAAACTAGAAATATAATTGGGTAAGTTTTTCTTACCTGTGTTTCTATTGGTCCCACAACCATCTCGTACCCCAGGGACTTTAAGAAACGTATTCCTGAAACCGTCGCATACGCGTATAAGAGGCGATTCATTTCTGGGCTTTTGCGTCTCTTGATGAAAAAAGCCCTTTCATTATTGGCCTCATTGTGTGAGAGGAATAAGCAGCACTGTATTGGTGCTGCTGGTACATTTCGCTAACTGTGAATCAGCAGTTATGAACACCACGAAGATTTTGCAATACGTTATGCACAGACCTCGTGATCCATGTGTACTACATACTGCGATGTCATGCACTGTTAACTTGACATTCGACTAACTGCGCCAGTCTAACTGCGTTGCCGCAACCATTACTATGACCAAGCACTACACTTTCATGTAGATTAGTTTTAAATGGATCAACAGCACAGAGAAAGAAAGCGTTTCTGTCCAGGTTTAATGATGTATTGTTCCACTGACGCGATTTTGGCCGAGAGTGTACCCCTGCTAATACATGTGTAAATATGAATTCATTAAACTGCGTACATGTCCAACAATTTCGGAAAAAAATGTGAAAATTGAAAAATTGTAAGATGATTTTACGGGCCTATTGGAGGTAATCGTGCATTCTTGTTATATGTTGCAAAACGTTTCTTTTAAGGTGTTTCCATTGACCGCATCGATCAGTTAATACTACCGTAGAAAAACAATGGGGAAAGCTTTTGACGATAGAAAAAAAAATCATAAAAAAATTCAAGACTGCCGTCCGCTGATCATATATTGATTGTTATAGTGAAATCTTACATTATATGAAAAAATGGTGTTCATAAAAGGTTTCCCGGTCAAAAATGCATTTGTCCAAAATTGTTCGGTATGACCACGTTGTTTGCTTATTGCATGCCACCTTGAATATGAAAACGTAAGCAAAATGGGGGAAAAAAGCATAGTATAGCGGTTTAACAAGCTCGAAAGAGTTCAACTACGAAGCCACCCTATAGCTTGCATATAAAGCAGTGTTTAGGCCTGCATACATGTGCCCGCGTGGGCTTATGTAAAAAGCAAGGCTTTGTGGATCACTAAACAGAAGCGGTGCAGCATTCCATCGCCTTTGCTGTGGTATAAAGGTCGGTTTCGACTGGCCGCATGCACGGAATAATTAATGGCCCGGGACAGACAAACAGCACATTCAGCGAGTTCTTTCGGCATCCAGAATGCCCTGCTCTCTCGAGGAGGCGCATGGCAATGAGGATAACTCGAAGCCAGTTTGGCGGTCGGTCGGACGATAAAGGTACCCCCGAAGTTTATGGGCCCCTGTTCCCTGCGCCGTGCATGCATGTTTGCGTTCTTATCACCTTCCGGTCCAGCTATATATGGGTTATACACCAACCGCGCTTGCAGAGCCTTTCAACACTTGCATGTTTTCTTTAGGTTCTAGTTCTCGGCTGGAATCCCAGAAGCGGAAAGCGCCTGTGGGCACCTTCCACTATTCAGTGCGGCCAAAAAAAAAAAAGGAAATATTGCAGCCTGCAAGTTGCACTCTGTGTGCTGCTCGCGCGTCTGAGAAAGGAAGTCAACGGCAACTCAAAGCAGCCTTCTTTGTACTGGCTCAGTCCTATGTCACTCGCACCATCAGAAACGGTAATCCATCGATCTCCGCCACGATTGCTGCCTTCGCAAGAGATGAAGGAACAGAAATCGCGCATTTCCTTTCCCTCTTTCTGCATGGGACGCTGAGAACTTGGCTAAGAACTCAACGTGACATGAGCCAGAACAAGCTCGTAAACGTTATCTTCCTATAAACTACATCGCAAGCTCGCAGTGCAGATTTAAACAAACAAAATAGATAATTAAAAGTATGCGTCGATAGGTCAGTCCATTAGGCCTCGTTTGGTACCTGAGCATACGGACGCGTTGTTTTACGGCTATGCCCAATATAAGGCCGCTGCGATAGCGGCTTGATATCGCCCGTGTAGTGTATGTACGCGATAGGAGTGCGCGGTGGGTAATCTGTACGGCGCCGCTCCCTGAAATGGTTTGTGTACAAAAATACACGACTGTTCGTTGGGGTAGAGCAGATAGAGTCGTATCGAAGGGAAGCCCAGCGCACTTACGGGAGCCAGAAATACACATGGTGAACGCCGTGCACTTGAGATAAATTTTAACTGGTGACATCAAACTCGGAGCCCCTGTACGCAATGCAGGCATCAGTATTAAAAATTACAATAACACGTACCGTACCTGATACGTTCTGGTATACTGCTTGCAGACCAATTGCGTTATGCCTGTGCCCCCCCCCCCCCCCCCCCAGGTCCACCGCTCCATTTCATTTAATAATAATCAAACTCATTCATATCAGCTGCTTTGTTGGCTTTGAAGCTGGTCATCGGGTCTTACTCCGCCGAAAATTGCACCGGTAGTTGGTCCATCTGGTGCAGTACGAATGTACTCCTAGGAATATTTTTTTTTTTTACCACAGCCGAGATTCCGAATGATGTGTTGAATCATCCCGGTAATTTCAACATGAATACAGCATGAAAGCAATGCAGAAATTGTGTTGAGAATGCTCAACTCTAGCATGGTGGCCACTTTTCCGTTGACATTCTACGCTGCTTCAACATTCGACCCACGCAAGCCCTTCCTGGTTTCAACATGTATTCAAGATAGCATGTTGAGTCCGCTCAGAAGAACTTCAACACGACCTCAACGAGCTTTTTTGTAAGGGACCGGGCCTGATACGCTCCGGTATGCTGCTTGCAGACCAAATGCGTTATACCAGTGCCCTCCCCGCCCCCAACCCCCACCAGGTCCCACCCCTCCATTTCATTTGTTAATAATCAAACTCATTCATATCAGCTGCTTTTTTTTTGCGTTATGAGGTTATGGCAGACGCTCGCGAATTGAAGGCGTTAAGTTTGACGGTGAGCCGCTAACATGAGCTGCTTCTCGCCACCTTTAAATGCGAAATAGTTTCTTGAAATACCTCTGCCCGTCCTCGCATAGAGTTCCTCGATGACCGCGCAGCGCTGGCCTACGTAGACTCATCCTATTCTCACAGGACGAGCCAAGCCACCTTGTGGCTAGCGCAGCTGACACTCATTGAAAGCGTCTTTCGATAACGTCGACAATGCCCATAAATGCGCCCGTCAGCGTCCTTGCTTATGGAAAAAAAGAAGCTTTGCACCACCACCATCATTTGTGACACAGAACTCAGCAGGTGCTTGTGCGTATGTGTTCCACAGCACACCCGATGACCAGCTTTAAAACCAGACTTCCGTTGCGGGAGGAATGCATGCGCAATGTTAAGAACACGCGCCTTCTCAGCTGCGGGCGGTGCGATTGAATCTGCACCAGTATATACTGAACGGAAACGAACCAACAGTATTTATTTCCTGCTCGCAGAATCGACACACGAGAACGATGCCGACAAATGAAGCTCGCAAGCAGAACAAGGTCGCGAGTGCGAGTGATAGCCGGCTTTGTCAGAGGTATACATGGACAGCGCATTAACCAAGCGTTAGACCTGCCCGGGCTTGCTACTATCGGAGCCGCCTTCGTTTATAAAGGCCGTTCGGCCATTATGCCCGTGATAGACCGAATGGCGCTGGCTGTAAAGACACGTCAATATGGCTTCCGCATTCATCTATGGGCACCATTCCCAAGAAAGCCGCAGGAATACGAGCCAAGAGTCCTGTCGACGAGCAATCTCATGTAGATAACAGAGAGCAGAATTTAGGGCTGAATAACAGGAACCCATCAATCAATGTCATTTTACGACCACTAGCTATTGTGATGTAATGCATTAACAAAAGGCCTCACTGCAGTACCTTAATTGAAAGCTTCGCGAAAGAATCGAAGGAACCAAAGAAAGAAGGAAATTTTAGATACCAAGTATCGCACAGCTCGGTATAGATAATATTGCTTAATTCATTTAACAGCAAAAGAGTAACTTCCTACACCGTAAAACACGCAGGTGATTCTTAACCATTTTTTTTTCTGACAAATCAGTCGTGAGGTTAGCGACGAGGTTAGGAAAGCAACGTTATAAAACAATAGCCGCCACTGACAGGCCCACCTTAATCGCATGACCCATAAAACATTACTCAGAGCGTTCAATTTCTGGCCCGCGTGATCACTCTGCATATCATATGGCCAGGCCATGAGGGTCGATGAATAATGACCTGGATCATATTACTTGGCCCTCTGAAATAAACTATTGTATATGTGTGAGCATGGAATGCAGATAGTCTACACCCTTGTCACGTGGGCCAGTCAGTGGACTACAGGATCGTCACTGTGCAGTGTCCACTCTCGAGAACGTTAGCTGTGTGGGCAGGTGGTATCTCAAGATATATTCCCCACCCCGACCATGCTGGACAGGGAGTGGGTTATTTTATTCGTGTCGTTGGGAACTCTCGAGAGCTCTCTGTGGGCATGTGATCCAGATAGTTCACATCCCATAATGCGGCTATACCTGCAGGATCACGTCACTGGTCAATCTCAAGAATCTCTAACGTGTGGCATGTGTTCTAAATATTCCCTATCCCGGCCATGCGATACCAGGAGTAGGCTGTTTTGATCATGTCATTGAGAACTCTCGAGCGATCTCTTTGGGCATGTGATCCAGATAGACAGCATCCCAAAATGAGGGCCAGGGAGTGGGCTTCCAGGATGACGTCACTGGTCACGCTTGAGGTTGAATCTGAGCTGCGTGGGCATGTGATCCAGGTATCCCCCACCCCGGGCCTTGCGGAACAGGGAGTGGGTTGGGTTATCTTGACAATTTCACTGTGAACCCTCGAGCGATCTTCCCGATCATGTGATCCAGATAGTCCACATCCGCCACCGTGATGACTCAGTGGTTGCGTTGCTCGGCTGCTGACCCGAAAAACGCGGGTTCGATCCCGGCAGCGGCGGTCGCATTTCGATGGAAGCGAAATGCTAGAGGCCCGCGTACTGTGCGGTGTAAGTGCACGTTAAAGAACCTCATGCGGTCGAAATTACGCAGGGCACTCGACTACGGCGTCCCTCATAACCTCAGTCGCTTTGGGACGTTAAATGCCATAAAACCATAAACCATAAGATAGTCAAGGAGTGGGCTATCTGGATCACGTCACTGGCCGCTGTCAATAATCCATAGGCCGGCATACTCACTCACGTGTGTATACTCATACGGCCTCACTCACACTCACGCGTGGGAGTGCGAGTGAGTGGTATGAGTGGAGATGAGCGTGAGTGAATAGATGTGAGTGAGCAGAAGAGATGAGTGGTGAGTGGACATGAGTGATGAGTGGATGTGAGTCCATGTGAGTGGTTGTGAGTGTATGCGACGGGTGTATGAGACGGCTGTGGGTGGAAGCGACGACGCCTGTGTTCCGTCGCGTGTGCTTCGCAACGACGGTTTCCGCTTACCATTTTCATGCGGCTGACAGCTGAGGGGAGCAGATATTCGCTGCCCAGGGCGCTCGAGGGCAAGGCCGCATAAGGCAGCATGCCGGTGTCTTTGGACGGCCGAAATAGAGATTCCGCTGGCGAGGAAACGGCAATCTTTCGTTCCTGTTCGCCTTCCTGTAGTGCACCGTTAGCACGGTCATTGGCCTATCGCGGGTGCAATGAGCTGCTACGGGTTTTGTTGGGTAGTTAGGCTCCATCCCGTCCATGCAGGCCAAAATATGGCCCTGTGGTGTTTTTCTACTTGCGTGCAGGGTTGCGGGCAATTATGACAATTCAGGAGATGGAGTGTTATCACGCTATATCGAGACTGTTTCCTCTTGGCATACTCGACTTCTGCCTCTGCATTCGACCTTCAGTCGCGTCGTGCCTAAGAAACGACAGCTATCTGAATCATATGAGTAAGTGTACTAGAGAATCTTCCAGACCCATAAAGTCAAGGAGTGGCGCGGTGGGCAAAGTAGTGGGCTGCCCCAGTCACCAGAAAGCTGTGCGGGAAAAAGTTGATTGGGCTTTTCTGTGATTTCAAATGAGTTTCAGCGTAAAGTCCTGGGTCACGTGACCTTGCGCTGTTCCAGGTTGAGGACATGGTTGTGAATCATATCACACGGGCCATCAGTTAAATATAAACGAGACTGGCAGCAGTGGATCACTTCAGCCTGTTATGCGAGGCAGTCCTTTCATGCTGTCGAAACCACGAGATCTCGCGGTTGGGACTATAACGACTGACGCTGCAAACATACCCAACAATTCTGGACAAAAGCATTTCTCAGCGGGAAACCGTTTATGAACGCAATTTTTTCACATAATGTAGGATTTCCATATAACAATCATTATATCCGCAGATCACCCGACGGCAGCCTTGCATTTTTTTTTTATAAACGTTATTGCTATCATCAAAAGCATTCCCCATTCGTATTCTATGGCATTCTTAACTGCTCGATGCGGTCGTTGGAAACACTTTAAAAAGAAAGATTTTGCAACATACCAGAAGAATGGACCATTACCTTAAATATTTTCATAACAGTACCTTACAATTTTTCAACTGTCAAAATTTCTGTTCGAGAATGTTGGTCATGAGGCCCGTAGCTGGCCGAAATCACCGGCACCAGAGAGTAGTCTCCTTACAACGCACACATACGAAGCCCCCCTCTCCGGAGAAGTGGGCAGACATACTCTGACTTTGCACGCGAGGGCAAGTTCGCGCGGGGCGTGGAAGATGACTTGGCGACGGCGGGCGCCGCGGGCGACGCGGAGAAAGCTCCCGTCGCGCGCAGAGAGAGACTCATGAATAAGGAAACAATGGCTCGCCGCCGAGCACCGCGCTGGCGCCTGGCCGTGCCTAAACGACTACGAGCTTCGTCGGACCCCCGCAGCGCGCGAGCGGACACGGGCGCCAGAGGAGCGAGCAAGAAGGCTGGTCACCGCCTGGAGAGAAATCCCCCCCCCTCCCCTCATTGCCCCCGCTGTCTCTAAACTGTTTCATTACCGTTTTTTCGTTGCTTCTGAGAAGCGCGAGTGTAACCGAGCGGTGCGGGAGGACAGCGGTGGAAGTGGGGGTGGCGACTGCATTCGCAATAAGCAATTCCCTCCCGCGCTTCGCTTCTTTGTATACATTTGGCTGGGGTTCGAATGCGTGCTTGCATTCTTTCGTGTTCGGCCGCTTGCACGGCGGAGGCGACAGTGAGGAACGCGACGGTGAGCTTGCTTCGGGCGTTATTCTTTTTTCTTATTTAGTTATTATTTTTTTGGTGTTGGGCTAATAATAATAATAATTGGTTTTTGGGTAAAGGAAATAGCGCAGTATCTGTCTCATATATCGTTGAACACCTGAACCGCGCCGTAAGGGAAGGGATAAAGGAGTGAAAGAAGAAATAAAGAGAGAGGTGCCGTAGTGGAGGGCTCCGGAATGATTTCGACCACCTGGGGATCTTTAACGTGCACTGACATCGCACAGCACACGGGCGCCTTAGCGTTTTTCCTCCATAAAAACGCAGCCGCCGAGGTCGGGTTCAAACCCGGGAACTCCGGATCAGTAGTCGAGCGGCCTAACCACTGAGCCACCGCGGCGGGCCAACAAGAATATAATAATAATAATTGGTTTTTGGGGAAAGGAAATGGCGCAGTATCTGTCTCATATATCTTTGGACACCTGAACCGCGCCGTAAGGGAAGAGATAAAGGAGGGAGTGAAAGAAGAAAGGAAGAATAGGTGCCGTAGTGGAGTGCTCCGGAATAATTTCGACCACCTGGGGATCTTTAACGTGCACTGACATCGCACAGCACACGGGCGCCTTAGCGTTTCTCCTCCATAAAAACGTAGCCGCCGCGGTCGGGTTCGAACCCGGGAACTCCGGATCAGTAGTCGAGCGCCCTAACCACTGAGCCACCGCGGCGGGTTACTAGCGATCTTGGATTCCCGAGGACCGCGACGCCAGTCCAACACGAATACGCGTATATGTGGGAGTAAAAAGGGACTAAGCTGTCCTCTAGCGCAATCCCTTTAGTAAATGGGGGTGCGCTAGAGGACAACCTACTCCCTTTTTGCTCCTTTCTGTTTAGAGTGCACTGATGATGACGTGTGCGCCTCTATAGGTGTGCGCTTGTGGAGACGGACTTGAAGCGTTCGAATCCATATTTCTGTGTTTCTCAACCTCACCCCTCCTCTCTCGTTCAGTGCATGTGTTGTTTCTTCGTGGCTCTGGAGTCCGCAGCTGCATGGTGACATGGAGGACAAGAAAAATGCGCTTGGTATTCGATTGGCACACCCGCGTCATTGAGGCCGCGCTGCAGGAGTGGGGTCAAATGTTCTCGCCGAAGGTACACCGTGGGTGAACTAACGGCTCTTTGCTATATTAACACGTAGCACACACCGCCTACTTTCGCCGCAGGATTACTGCCGTATACAGCAGGCGAAAACGAGGCACGGCAGCGGTTGCTTGAAAAGAATGACAAGCGTGTGGTGTTCAGCCTTAGCCTATAAGCATGCACTAATTAAGGCGGTGACTTAAAGAAACGTGGAAGGGGTGTTTGAAATGGGCTTTGTAGTAGTGCATGTACCCCCCTTCCTCAGATTGTCGGACTGTGCAGAAGCGCGAAATTTGGCGGCGCTATTGTCGCGAAAACGTACGGCAACTTACCTTGTCCGCACTCTGGCCGTTGCTATTTTCCTCAACATATAGGTACAGCCTTTGTCAAAAGTCTCCAGGACGCCTTGATCGCTTCATCGGCACCGTGCCCGGCTAGTGGGTCGATGAAGCGATCAAGGTTCGTATGAGAGAGAATCGATAGCCACTCTATTCATTTATAGCGATTTCCAGCTTACCGTGATTGTCAACCTACTCGTAAAAGCCGGAAGAATTATCTGTGGCCTGAACACTGCTCAATAAAGCTGCGCACGAAATGCACTATTCCCAGTCTCCTCTTGACTTTATTTTTATGTCAAAAGCCTACGTTTCAAAATGAATAGGCACCGTAGAGCAAATGCGACTTTGTTCAAAGAACACGTTTTTAACTGTCTGTAGCCACAGTGCTTGTAACCAGGAATCTAGAAAAGCTGGGCAGAGAAGCCGTCAAGGGTGACAGCAGCTGCTTACCATTCTAAACAGGCTGCTTAATCCATTTCGTGGCCACGTCTTAGTTAAGAATAGTTCCAGGCGAATGAGGGCGCCTATAGCGCGAGTTGACTTCGTAAGCTGCGTGTGAATCCACTAGGCTTGAAAGCTGGGTGGCCTAATACCACATCTATGGAAAGAAAGACTTCACTGAATTGTTCGTCATGACTCATTTTGCGAAACGGATATCTCCTGCCCACATGACGTCAGGGTACCGTTCAGTACCTTAATTGTTTTTTACGTGAGCGTAATCTGTAGAGTAAATCCTGAATTGTATAAATGCAACGTGAGGAACGGTTCGGCATAAAAGCAACTACATAGTTCCTAAATCTACAATATGTTGCGGGCACTCAAGAATGGAGTATAGAAGCTGTTCCACAGACGCCTTCATCCGGGCAGGCTGCTGATCTGCAGTCTGCAAAGCCAGCTGTGCGCATCTATACAAGGAGACCCCCGGCGGCCTCTGGCGATATTCATAGAAGGACATTCTTTAATAATAATAATAATAATAATAATAATAATAATAATAATAATAATAATAATAATAATAATAATAATAATAATAATAATAATAATAATAATATAATAATAATAATTGTTTTTTTTGGGGGGGGGGGAAATGACGCAGTATCTGTCTCGTATATCGTTGGACACCTGAACCGCGCCGTAAGGAAAGGGATAAAGGAGGGAGTGAAAGAAGAAAGTAAGGAAGAGGTGCCATGGTGGAGGGCTCCGGAATAATTTCGACCACCTGGGGATCTTTAACGTGCACTGACATCGCACAGCCCACGGGCGCCTTAGCGTTTTGCCTCCATAAAAACGCAGCCGCCGCGGTCGGGTTCGAACCCGGGAACTCCGGATCAATAGTCGAGTGCCCTAACCACTGAGCCACCGCAGCGTTGTTATCTTTAACACAAATTTCATTTTTCGCGCGCACTGTCTACACTCGAAAAGCCACACATCTCGATGTATACGAGTACTATGCATGCGCGCGGAGAAAGCATGCAGGCTCGGACAGCCCTCGCACCGACGACGTTTCAAGGTTCTGCCGTTGCGCTCACATGATCTGTATCCGGCGGGCGTGCGGACACACACACACAGATATATAATTATCCGTATAAGCCCCACAACATGTCCCGTCGAGGGGCCCCCGTTAAGTGATTGTGCGTGCCTGACTGGGGAACAGAGACTGGCGACAATCACGCGAGAAGGCCATTCTGGACAGCAAAAGGCGCTGTCTCCTTTGTATCTATTTTCTCGTCTCTGTCCTGGACCTGGCGAGGCATAGACGTTTCTTCGACCTTTTGCGTACGTTCTTGGCGCAGCGCTGCATGTCTGTAGAGTATGGCGCCTATAACGCCAAAGTTGTTCCGCACGAAGACGTCTCGCATGACCCGCTGCGCGCGAGAAAAAGCATGATATAGTGTCTCCTGTCACCGCAGAGTGGCGCGGACCCCTCCGCTCCGTAAACGGTGCGTGCGTGACCCTATACGTGACAGCGAGGCGCGCCGACGGCGGAGGCGCCGGTCCTCGACGTGAGAAAGTACGCACCTATACACCCTGTATATATATATATATATATATATATATATATATATATATATATATATATATATATATATATATATATATATATATATATATATATATATATATATATATATATATATATATATATATATATATATATATATATATATATATATATATATATACCTGGCGAGCTATGATATCCCGAGAAGGCGCCTCCCCGCTTTTTATCTGGAGCCCGGTGCGAAGCAAGCGAGCGCGTGCTTCCTGTGAGAGACTTTCCGTCACCCTCCTCCTCGTCTTCTCTCTCTCTCTCTCTCTCTCATGTTTTCACCTTTTTGTTCTTGTTTTGTTCCTCCTGGACGCTTCCGGTGTTCTCTTTGTTGTCCTTCGTGTAATCGCCCGGGAGGCGAATTACGAAATGGATTCCGAGCGTGCGTCGATTACATAAATGGCCCCGAGCCGCTTTTGCTGGAATGAATGGAGGATTGAATTTGTTACGATGTAATTGGTCAAGTTGGCGAACATTGCTGCCGCTCCTCCGCAGCATTCAGTTGTGACGCTGCGGACGAAACGAAACCATGACAGTAAGCAAATACAAATACCAGCGAGGTATAGCTATATAGTACGCATTGATACTATGTTGACCGCGACGTGTGTCTGCTTGCACGGAGGAGTCTGAATTGTGGATTGTAAGTGTACACTGAACAAGGATGGCAAGCAAAAATGAACCCGCTATTGGCATCAAGATAAAGGTTTATTGGCGAGAGAAAAAAAAAGGCCTCAAAATTAGTGCAGCCTAAATGAGGGCAGCTGACCATGCTCCCCGATCCGTCCTCTTGGATTGGACAGATGTGGGCAGCCCCTGAGGAGGCCTGTTGTTCATCTCAGTTAACGCCTTCAACACCCTAATGGGACCGACACGAGTTACAGCCCAATTTAGGCTTGCCCATGTATTCACCAAAGGGGGCCAATATGCGTATTTTGGGGGCTGCCGCAGTCCCAGCTGCCCTCGTGGGACTTGTCAGGCGCCCATAATCGCGCAATAAATTTTCACACGTCATTTTCGCACATCTTCATACATCATCGTATCCGGTAAAGGAGACCTCTGTAGGCAACTTCCGTTCTCTGCTACACCTAATGCTGTAAGCTGCGTACAGAAAACAGCGAAGACTAAGTTTACTGTGCGCAAAATTCAGTATCAAAGCTGCACATTAATAGGGACTGATATAGACTGGACTCAGATTTCGTCGCTTGCGCGTCACTTGTGTTCGAATCTGCGTGCTCTTTCGTTTTGTAGCGGTAGCTACATTACGGTATCATTTCGAGCCTTTAGCATGGCGGCGACGTTGCGGTGGCGGCGCCGCCACCCTGTAGCTGCGCCGCCACGCTGTCACGTGGTTGGTCACGTGTTGCGGAGCAGCTGCCAGCGGCGCGCGCCGTGGCTGATCACGTGATCCGTCAAGTGGTTGGTCACGTGACCAAGTTCCACTCGGCCAGCTGTAGCTATCGCTTAAGTCACTTCAGGTTTAACCAGAGCTAAACCACCGCCAATTTTTTTTTTTTTTTACCGTGAGCTCGTATCTATGGAAAGCGTAGTGATTTTTGGTCAGGGGTGTACTGTGTCTGTGCGCGCAACTGATAAGGTACCGTGCGAAGTGCGCATGCGCCGCGAGTGTCGCTTGGCTAACCGTCGCTATTTCGTGCGAGCCATCAACCAATAAGCATGTGATAATAAACGTCACTTTAGCGGAAGGAAACTTGTCTGTTATTTGTCGCGTCCGTCGGACAACGCAACAAGGGGTGTGGGATCGTTTTCGAGGGACGCTAAAGGCCCCCTAACCCTTGAATTCCCTCTCCGAGTCGAGAAGCGTTTCATTTTGTTTCAGCCAAGAAATGCCCTGTCCTCCATCATTCCCTCCGTTATAGTCGCCCACAAATTCGGTTCTATATTATCAAATGGCCTACAGTCGCTTCTGTGAAATATAGCAATGACTCTGTAGACTTATTCCGCGCGACGATTCTAGATCCTTCAAGCATGCGTTTTCTGAGGCTGCGCAAGAAAGTTGTTCACCGGTTTAACAACTTGCCTCGTTCGCATGAGAAACATATGCGCCTTTACCCGTGTATACACCCTGTTAGCGCACACCTTGTTTAGACGAGACTTGTTGGCTGTGTGCCTAACGCCAAGGCACACCGTTCTCTGTTCGGTCGGTGCCTGTTTACCTCCATCGTACCCTCCCATCAGCTTCACTGCCGTTGACGTCTTGCAGCTTCCGCTTGTTTCCGTCCTGTCAGACAAAGAACTAGGCGGCGCCAGTTACTCGCACACCGGCGCCGGTCAACGAGCAGCCGAGCTAAGCCAGCTGCCTGGCATCGCACGTGCTATGACCGCGGGCAACCAGGCTGACTGCACGTAGTCAGGCGCTACACTAACTGCTCCGAGAGAACCAACAAACGAAGCTAGCACGCATGACACCCGGCACAACTTACAAGGAGGCATTCCCCGTTCCCTTCAAAAACGTCTGCCTGGTATCTCTTCTCCCCCTACACTCTTCGGCGTCTTCCGCTAAGCGAGCTAGTCTTCCGGCTTCGTGACGCGCAAACAAGACGGTCTCTCTCTCTCTCTTTGTAACTCCCTCCAGCGCTGCATCACGTCGTTAGCACGCCACTCAGAGGCGAAGCACGCCTCCTTACCCTCCTCCGCGTGCAAAGCTCTTCTCGTTCTTGTACCCCTTAGAAACACGGATGTTTTCAAACGGGACAGAGCAACGGACGTCATCATGGCGTATTCCTTCTGCCTGCAATACGACCAACAAAACAACAGCGCTATTGCCTCCTCCAGTTCTCCTCCCCTCAAACACTCAGGCGCATCCTGCAACTGGCATACAGGATCGAGGAGCAGACGACACCAACGAACAAACGTGACGAACGGAGGAATCGTCTGGGCCTTTTTTGGAGCACACACAGAAGCAGAAGTAGAGAAGTAAAGACACGTCACGCGGGAAAACTGACGCTGTCCGGCGGTTCGGCTCCGGAAGGGAAAGCGGGGGGAGGGGGGGGGGGATGTGTGACGCCGTAAAAAGCGAGCGGTGTTGAAGGGGGAAAAGTGGGTATGGTGGAAGTAGTGTAGGGTTCTGCAGTGAAACAAGCAAGCGGTGGTGGCAGAAACGAGCTAGGGTCTGCACAACACGTCAGATTCGATGCATTTTTACGACTTCTGTCCGCCCATCTAATAACGCTAATGGGCCGAAGCGCCTGCTTGTTTCTCCCCTGCCAGCCCGACACTCTGGCACAGCAGCGCGCTTAGATCCCTTTCTCGACGCAGAAGTGGAGGGCCCGACGAGACGAAGCGTGCTGTATTTTTTTTCTTTGTCGTTGCATTTGCAGCAGCAACAGCAGTGGTGGTGTTCGCTGAACGGCACAGGGAAAAGCGCGCGAACGAAAGGACGGGCGGACGGATGGATGGACGGGGGCTTCGCGAGGGTGGCGCGCCCTGTCGGCGATCGCAGGAAGCCGGCCGGAAATGATGGATCCCCCTAGCGGAGTCGCGTCAACTGTCTTTGGTTCTCGTTTCTCGCGCGCGATGTTTTTGCCGGCTCTGCTTGGGTGACCAATCCTTACGATGGGGACGCGTACGTAGTACGTGACGTCTAGTCTCGCTTTTCACACGCCCGCTTGCGTGCGCGATGTCCTCGGGGACTGAAAGTTTTTCACGGCACTCGCCCTGAAAGGCTGCTGTTTGATCACTACTCATTGCGGTTCCAACAGCAGTTTGTTTTCTTTACTGCTTTAACTTTCGCCCCCACCCCCCACCCCCTTCAGCCCTCTCCCTTCGTTTTCTTCCGGTAGCCGCTGTATTGATTGTCACCCCATCTACAAGCGACGATGGAAGAGGAGGAAAATCTTCGTATGTACAATTAGAAACACAGAGAAAGAACTTTATTAATGAACTTACGCCCTCAAAGGAGACGCTCTTTTTTTTTTTCGAGATATGAAAGGCATCATCAACGGCTGCTCTCCCTCTTCATCTATAAGCAAACTCTCTTCAACAGCTTACGACGAATCTCACACTTAGTGCCCCGCACTGCTGACGTGGTGTCCAAAATCTCCGCTGCACTCGCCCCATGGCTCAGCCAAGCACGGCCGGGAGAACCAATCTGTATCAATGTTTTAAAGAATGTATAGAAACAAACTTTTTAAAATTTTTTAAATTGGTTTTTGGGGAAAGGAATAGGCGCAGTATCTGTCTCGTATATCGTTGGACACCTGAACCGCGCCAATTTCTGTTTTCGCACTGTAGTCCTCGCAGTGCGCGAAGAAACATGTACGCATTCTGCAATCTTCCACTCGCTCGTGTTTCCTGCACGCCTCCTCCAACGCCCCGCAGAAACGAACGGGGTTGTCTCCTGAATCTCCCACACTCATCCTTCTCAGCAACCCGGCGCGCGAGACGAAAACACAATAGCCTCCCACCTGCCCCTTCCGCCATTGGAACCGCTTTTTCACAGCGCGACGCAAGCATACCCACCACACTACGATGGCGCCCTCTACCGAGAGCTCCGCAGCGCCGCCTATAGCTCTCACCGCTCGCACACATCGCTGCGCACTCGGGCAGAAGCGCCAGGACAAATCGCTTTGCATAACCGGGAAAACACGCCGCGGCGCGAGCCAGCGCTCTTCAGAGGCGAACCGCTCTCCCCGCTTATATACATACATACGCAACTCTCCGAAGAAACGCGGCATCGCGCCTCGCGCCAGCGACGCGAGCTCGCTACGAGCACGTGCTCAGCGCGAGGTGCGTTGAAAACCCTTCCGCGGAGGAAGAGCGCATTCCGCCTTTGTCGCGATTTGCATACTCTCATTGGCATGCGGGTCCAGCGCGCTCGTTATACACACTGCTTGTATGCAGCGCGCGATGCCTGACGTATACCCGAGCTCCCAGCGTGGGCTGTCTCTATATATAGCTGAGCATAGGCGGCGTTGTTTTCGTCAGCACGAGGGGGAGGATGGATGCTCCGGTGCGCCTCCTGTTCTCCGCCTATAATTACAGCATCGGACAGCGCGGGCGCAAGCAGCGCTGCATGCAATATAGCAGCACGTGAGCAGCGGTGTACGTTGCATGGTTCGCCGTTAGCCGAGCCGCACGGTCCACCCCGCTTGCATGATGCACGCACACACGCGCTCTGCTGTGCGCCATATATCTACCTAGTTAGGAAGCCCGTGGCAGCAGCTGCCGGAGGCGGCCAACCTGTCGTGAATCCTTTTGTTGAGCGTACCGGCCTTTTGTTGCCCAGTTCTGGTTACGGGCTCGCTCGAGGGTTGTTGTTAACGTGCAACCGCGTCTACACACACGCGGGCAACGCATGCCTGCGAAGCGAGATGCGAAGGAGAGCGCGCGCAGAATATAGCATATGCACAACGCTGCATGCTCGTGCAGATCGCTATCGCCAGCTTCGCCAACGCCGGACGCGTTCCGGAGTCGCCACGGATGCGTGGTGTGCGTGTGTGTGTTCCAGCCACACAGTGAACGGGAGGAGATTGCCTGAGAAGTTACGCGTGTGTATAATACGCGCCCCTGTGCGCAGATAAGCCGTACCCTCTCTCCCGCATACGCGCCCTCTCGTGTATAGATGCGAAGACAGATGACTGGCATGATTTATTACCCGGCGCTAAGAAGCAGACGGCGTGTGTAGAGGCTCGTTGACAATGGAAAAGCGAGGATTTACCTCCACATTCTGTACACTGCTTATGCGCAGGCTGCAGTGCTGTTAGCGTGAGCGGTTCGAAGAGTCGGCTCCTCATTGGCGGTAGGAACGGCTCGGAGCGAGAGAGGAGTTTGATGGGGCCTCCCACATGGGTAGTTTTCTTGGTTAACGTTTTGTAAACAATTATAATCAGCCTGGGCAAAGCTAGGAGAGGCGTACGCCTCTCGAAGCTTATGGGCCCTGCAGCGTTCAATGGGCCCCGGAGAATCTTTTTAACCTAATCGTCAACCCCGGGAACACCGATTCGCTCCAGCTTGCGCACATGACTGAGCCCACTTGAGAGCAAGATACACTCGTTTCAGGTGCCTATTTCATCACTACATCGCTATAGTGAACCTGTGACCGGACTACGCTTATAATGTCGTTAATGAGACGCTGAGGATAAGTTAAAGTCGGTCTGTATTGACACGGTACTGCGTTCCAATCACAAAGAGAGCACTCTCTCCGAAAGCGTAGTATTTGTAGAATTTTTTGAGTGACGCCGATTTTTGGGCGCGGATTCCAAAGCTCAAAACGGTGGAAACCCGTCCTTTTCGGTCAGGACGTCGAGATTCAGTCGACTGGCGGGAGGTGTTTTAAATCCGATTTTCACCGCGATGGACGCGTGTTATAAGGCAGGACAGACGTCAGCATAGCCAGAAAGAGCCAAAGAATTAATTTTTACTCAGAACAATAATTGCGGAGTTTAGTCCTCACTGACCATATGAGCCTTTGCAATATTTTTTTTTTCTACACAGCAGTATAAAGCCGGCATTTAATGAGACACCTTCAGAGCGCACACTGTACAGACTGTCGCCGAGTAAATAAATAAAAAAAACAGACATCACCACAGAGGGCACACTCTGCAGCTGCACACCGACCGAAAACGATAATGATTGGTTAAACAGTCAGCGCTGGAATTTAGAAAGCCGATATACTATAACTTGACGTTTTTGCCCCACTACATTGCAAGTTGCTACATTGTATTGGATGGGAACACAATGGAATAGATTGGAGAACAATGCACGACAAGCAGCGAACGCTTTCTGTTCAACCTTCTCCTTCGTCCGTGGTATGCGAGTAGCGAAAATACACGAGCCAACTTAAATATATTTGCATTTATACTATACACTTCGTCTCTGTTCCAATACAGCCCTTTGCTGATGCGAAGGCAGGAAACAAGTTGTAGCTATATAATGGATCAGCTTGCAAGCGTATATTCGCATGTTTAGTACTGCCCCATATACACGGATTTTTTTTTTACAAATTCATGTCATTCAAGTGAGTGATAGTTCGCCTGTTCAACACCCGTTGGCCTGATTTCATACTTCACGCAAGTGCGATTTCAGTACGAGGCTTGCACTTATCATATTATTTACAGGGTGTCTCACCTAAGATTTTACCCAATTTTTAAAAATACGCTTTTTCAGTTAGAAGAGCGCTTTTATCAGCATAGCATTCATGTCAGCGGTGTAGTACATCACAATACAGCAAAGATGTACTAACTAGCAGGCTGGTTAACTAATATTGAATAGTTAACTTTTTGACTATTACTGTTAGGGTCCTTAATTATTGAGAGCGTGTTGCCAACCGTAAGGAATATCGGTATCAGTTTTTAGAATTTCGAAAGTGCTCTTTCCCTCGGTGCTGTGGTCCAACAAATTTTGGCTATTTCGACGAGTTACGTGTACTGACTGGAGAGATTGCTTTTAATTGTCTGCCAGATTCTCTAAACCGCATGTATTTAGGCGCGCTGTAGCCGAAATTTGTTGGGCCACAGTGACGAGGGTAAAAGCATTTTCGAAATTCTAAAAACTGATATGAATATAACTTACGGTGGTCTACACGCCTCTCAATAATTAAGGAGCCTAACAGTAATAGCTCCAAAGTTAACTATTCAATATTAGTGAACCAGCCTGATAGTTAGGACATCTTAGCTGTATCCTGATGTATTACACGGCTGGCAACGCTATGCCGAAAAGAGCCCTCTTCTAACTCAAAAAGCCTACTTTTAAATGTTGTGTAATATATATATATATATATATATATATATATATATATATATATATATAGGTGCTGTTGAAATCTGCCTTTCGATCCAGTTAACGAGCGATATTTCGCCTTTAGCGATAAGAAAAAAACTTTTGTTTTTATTGGCTAACACGTAAACCTGCGTCGCCCGCGCGTTACGTATATGTAATATCCCGCCGCTCGAAAACACACACACGCGCACACACACACACACACACACACACACACACACACACACACACACACTATATATATATATATATATATATATATATATATATATATATATATATATATATATATATATACAACGCTATGCCGAAAAGAGCCCTCTTCTAACTCAAAAAGCCTACTTTTAAATGTTGTGTAATATATATATATATATATATATATATATATATATATATATATATATATATATATATATATCAATACCGCGCAGAGTTTAGCGCTTGTTTGGTTGTAGTCTTCCTGCTGCCGCTTGTATTCGCTTCTTCATACGTATTTGTTTATAGCATATAGACATATTGACTTGTGTGTGTATACTCTACACTTACGACAGCAACCTTTCGCGGAATTAAAGAATACAAATGGCAGCTGGAGACGTCGCCGAGTGCGCCCATGAGGCGGAATCCTCAACCAGCATCTTGCCACTCCATCGCTTGACTGAATTGTATGTATAGCACCGATCTTGAAGGCGTTGCCATTCAACGCCGCCTGAACATGATTGAATTCAACTGTCGTTGGATAAATTACAGCTAAAAATACATGCGCGTGGTCGTGCTCATTCAGGAACAATGTGTAGTCGTATCGAGCCATGATTATAAGGCAGCTCACCCAGCGAAGCTAGCTATACTGTGAACTCATAAAGGAATAAAATTTATTTTAAAGCAAAGACTACAAAACCTCGCTGCACACTGCAACGTGCCATAGATCTGCAGGCCTTCTTCATTGTTTTCTTACCTTGCCTACAGAGTCGGGTAGTTTTAATTAGCAGTTTTTGACGGGCAAGTTTTTCCGCGTTCTCAGTGGTTAGCAAACAGGCTAAGAAAGTCGCTTGTAGCGTAAATATATAAATTATAAAACGACTGAAGGCACAAGCACGCGCATACTCAAAAACGAAGACGCGAATCGCTGGTCCGTTTGCGGAATCCATCTCTATATGCCATTACAGAAGGCGTCTGCAAAATACGTCGATCGCAATCTGCAACTTCCTTCCTGCGAGCGCTACCAAATGGAATCAATAAAATTCCAGCATCAGCTTCAATTTTCATTTTAACTTCAACAGCGATCTCCCGCCTCCTCCGTTGCATAGCTCATCTTGAGGAGTTTGACTCGACTTCGACGCAATTCGTTTATCTTCCAGAAACACCGGCGCCGTCGACACTGAGGTCTTGATAGTATATACTCCTTGCGTTGTTTCGCTTGGTGAATATAAATATAGCTCATTCGTCGCCACAAAATTACACGCGCACGCACGTACGCACGCACTTGTGGTGCGGGATGAACCCGTGAACCTCGCAGTCATTTTTCAATGGAGGAGAGAGAACGATACGGAGACAAGAGCTGTAGAGGGAAAGGCAAAGACTAGATGCGAACGCGACGCCCTTCAAGCAAAAACGAAGAGAAGGCCGAGTTTGGGTGCGAGAAGCAAAAGTGAATCTGGCGGAAAGCTCTCGGCCATGGTCATTAGTAATCCCGCAGAGGCGCCAACACGCACGCCGCCTTGCGGCCGACGACGCCGCCAGGATCCCTATACTGATAGCCGCGGCACCTAGCGGACACTCGCTTTAGTATACGCTGGCTTATTTCACCACCATCTCCCCTGCTGCTCCTGCGGCTGCTGTTGTAATTGTTGAGCGGAATCACCGCCATTTAGGCGGGGACAAAGTTCGTCGTAAAGGTCTCGGAGTTCGTCGTCGACGCTCTGTGCATGCTATAAACATACCGAGCGCTGCTGAGGGTCGTCGACGCGTAGAGCCTGCTTCGGCTGTTATTGTATACATTTTTGTTTTTATCACTGGCGCGGCGAGTGGCGGAGTTGGTTCTCAGTCGGCGCCGAAGGAACTTGGCGACGTGGACGGCATACTTCAAGCGCGTCAAGTAAAGTGGACGACGACGCGACCGCTCACGACCGCTCGTGCACATCGACTGATGGCCAACGCATGCACGCGAGGACGATGGAACAAGAAGGTCGGTAGAATGCGAGGCGCTAGTACGCAGACCCGAGCGAGGGTGCTAAAGCTTATGCGAACGGAGGTTTTGGGGTATCCTGCTTCATGTTAATAGGATAAAACTCAAAAACAGTGTTTTTCATCACCATATTTTATTTAGTAATACTGCAGGCCAATACTTTGGCCCAAGCAGGAGGGGCATATCACAAACAAGAAAACACAGAAAAGCGTATACAATGCAACATGAAATGAACATAATGCACTAAAAGAAGCACAAATGATAACGTCAACATCGCTAACTTGCACAAAAATGATTTTGCAATGCAGCCATGAAGTCGTTAGACCGAAATACACTAATGGGAAGTGAATTCCAATCGTTCACCGTTCGAGGGAAAAAAACTGTACTTATAAGCGTTTGCTTTCGCGAAGATCGGTGCAAGCAAATACTCATGACTGTGTCGTGTTCTCCTCGTAGAAGGCCGACATACGGAAGCTGGTAGCGTCATATTATTTTTTCCAGAAAGAGTGTTATGTAGTAGTACAAGACAATTAATTTTTCTGCGTATTTCGAGTCTCTGTATTCTATTTTGTAACATTATTGAGGACGGCGAATCCTTCCTGGCATATTTCCCGTAAATAAATCTCACTGCTTTTCTCTGTACTCGCTTAAGTTCTTTTGTGTCTTTCATGGTATGCGGGTCCCAGAGTTCGGAAGCATATTCTAACTTTGATCTCACTATTGCATTGTAGGCTAACATTTTAGTCCTTACAGGCGCGTTTTTAAGCTTTCTTTTTATGAACCACAATTTTTTTAGCGCAGCTGAGCAAACATCCGAGATATGAGTTGACCATGTAAGCTTATTGTTGAGGGTAACGCCGAGGTATTTGTATTTGTCGACTTCGAGGACAGTTCTATTTCCAAGTTGGTACGGAAAAATGCTAGCAGATTTTTTTCTTGTTACGCGTTGTTTTCTTGTTATATAGTTCACTAAGGGGTACGTCCTCACATCGAGACAGAGAAGTCATTTTTTTTTATTTGGGGTTTAACGTCCCAAAGTGACTGAGGCTATGAGGGACGCCTTAGTGAAGGGCTCCGAAAATTTCGGCCGCCTGGGCTTCTTTAACGTGCACTGACATCGCACAGTACACGGGCCTCTTGAATTTCGCCTGCATCGAAATTCGATAGCCGCGGCCGGGATCGAACCCGCGTCTTTCGGGTCAGCAGCCGAAGCGTCATAACCACTGAGCCACCGCGCCGGCCTAGAAAACTAAAAATGTTACAAGAGTTCGTTCTTTGGAACAATGTTTGGAAAAATGTTACAGGAGTTGGTTATTTGGAAAAACGCTAAAGCGCCCGTGTGCTGTGCGATGTCAGTGCACGTAAAAGATCCCCAGGTGGTCGAAATTATTCCGGAGCCCTCCACTGCGGCACCCCTTTCTTCCTTTCTTCTTTCACTCCCTCCTTTATCCCTTCCCTTACGGCGTGGTTCAGGTGCCCAACGATATATGAGACAGATACTGCGCCATTTCCTTTCCCCCCAGAAAAAAACAATTATTGTTATTATTATTATTGTTCTTATTCTTTGGAGACTAGCGGCGTTGCCGCGGCCACTAGTACCTCAAATTGCAACAACCACGAGAACCTCATGAGGCTCTACAAAGAGCCATCAGACACAGCTACAGCTGCTCCATGCATTAACAACACCTTTCCTTGCGAGGTCATAGAGGTGCAGTTAGCCCCATTTTGCCCGCCTTTGACTTGGAACCTGAGTACCTAATTGTTTATCTAGAAATAATTAACTTTTAAGCAGCTAAAGATTTGTGATGATTCCAGTTCGACGTCCCCCTGTGTATCGTGACGCTTGTTCGTGACCCTTAACGTCGACGAACGTCGCTGTTCTTGGCATTCGCGGACATCGTCTTATTCAGCGTTCATTGCTGGGGTTGGGAATGCACTAACAAGACATTCTATGGACAGCCCATAGCCTGTCGACAGACTGTTTTCGGATATCGCAGAATTCTTTTTTATTAGACGATGTTCTTCTGCCTACCTTTACACTCTTCCTCGCCGGTTACCAGTCCCTGTTGAAACTTTTCGCAAGTTTCATTGGGGGCGCCACCGGTAATCCAATGTGGCATCCCGAGAGATCATCAGGCAGCCGTCTTAGCTTGCCTTATGCTGCGCTGCGCTGCGGTTTCTGGTGCTCCATTAAAATTTCTAAGCAATATACTCTCCATATAGGATGCCGCATGTATCACACTGCATGGTGCAACTGAGACGATAGTGTGCTGCTTTGCTAAAGGTAAATAAAGCCTCAACGCGGCACACAGTGTGTGCTGCAGTGTGAAAACATGCTCGATATCATCTGTCACAACAAGAGCCCTTTATGTAGACACTTCCAGGAGCGATCGAAACTGTTCGAAGTATGGCTGGTATGGAGCAGAGCAAAACATTCGACTCCTGACAGCGTGGAGTAGCGGAAAAGGCCTGGCGAAGCTTCCTTTAGTGGTGTACGTGTTTGGTGAAAAGCCGCATTCATATTCAGAAATTAGCTCTTAGCCCAAAAGAAGCCAGCCCAAGCAGCCGTAACACAACTGCAGAAGGGACACCTATGCAAGGCTGGAGAGAGATTATCTTTGTCTATAGCGGTGAGCTCTCTTGCCGTCCTTAAGTGATGTCAGATGATAGGCATGGCGGCTCCTTGCCGGCTGCAAACTTAAGAAAAGCAACTTTTATTGAAGAAAACTTCAGCGCGGAATTCGTGCGCGGTTAGTAAAGAATAGATTTAAGTGAGCTTGCGTGGAAAGGAAAGTCGCAGTAAAACTACCTCAGTCTGGGTGGACACCTCAACCGCTTCATGAGGGAGGTGATGAAAGCTGGAAGAGAAAGAACTGCATACACGCCACGAACGGTCTTTGCACATGGCGTGAGTAGGTGGGCGCAACCCACTTCTGTAGGGCATCAGTTCTCCATAAGCCTGCATACTATAGGCGTCATAAAAATGGTCTATAGACAGTCTATAGACTTCTTGTAGACTATTGCCTTCCCATAGATATTTCCTTTTGTCCATTTATAGTGTACAGAATGTCTATAGAAAAAAGTCCAATAAAAGTATATGGCCATAAATCTATAGATTGTCAATAGACTGTCTATATGATTTGTATTGCCTATTGTCACAAAATTCGGCGCATATTCGAAAGGGAGGGCGCAGCGCGTAAGCAATCGCGCCCACGCGCTGTAAAATAAAACAAAAAAAACAGCGGGGAAGGACGCCCGGAGAGTGCGTAGCTTTTCGCGTGCTGCTGCCACTCAGCTCGCCGGCGCGGCGCCGAGGGAGGCATGGCCGCGCGCGGCGTCGATTGCTCTAGAATGTCGGGGAAGTTTCTGCTCGTTGTCGACGGAAATGGGGTAACCTTGTTCGCGCTAAAGTGGTACCCTCTCCCCTTCGCTCTCGTGCCGGCGTCTTCGCATGCGAGATGGAACCAGAAATTTCTGGAAGGCGGTTTCCGCGCTCGACCAATGGGGTCGCGCGCCCGGCGCGAGAAGAAGTTTGTGCAGTTCAAGCTGCGTGTATGTGCGCGCCTGCATTGGCGCGAAGAACAAACAGACGCGGTCTGCGCCTATAAGTGAGGGGCTGCAACCGCTGTCGGTTAGCCCGAGCCGCCGTTTAAGCTTCCGAGAAGCGCGCCCGCTCGACTCCCGGGAGAACACCACTCGCCCAGCCCGGACCAGCGAGGCAACGTGCGCCAACCTGCGGGACGGCCCCGTCGAGCTCCTCAGGTCGTCGGACTGTCGCAGTGCCCGGTGAACAAATTGTATTTTTTCTGATTGTCTCTATGTGTTAGTGCACTTTAGGTGCAAAGGTTCTGTTAAATTGTAATCTCTCTCCATTGTTACTTTGCACGAGTGCATTGTATTTGCAAATCACTTCGTATCTGCTCGTACGAGTGATTGTGAAAGCCTCTGTATCGTCTCTTCGCTGTATAAAATTTGTTTTGTTTTGTGAACCTTTGGCTCCGACCCATTCTCTGGCTTGCGACCGGCGAAAGCTGGGCACCAAACGACCAAGACCCTTGTCACTTGGTAGCTGTTCTCCGGCTGAACTTGCCACGCTGCGTCGAGGGCATCTCCTTTGTGACCAAGACCGCTACCCCTACACGCTCTAAGGGTGTCTGGGAGCGCACGCCAAAGTGCGCGAAGTGGTGACACCTATAAACTATTCTCTAGGGTTTGTCTATAGACAGTCTATAGACTTTACAGAAATGAGTTTATGTACAGTCTATAGACTGTCTAAAATTTTTGTAAGGGTCTGTCCTAAAAGAGGCTGCGTTGGCCTGAAGAAGTGCTGCAGAAGGAATGGGTTGGAGGTAGTTAATATATATTAGATGCGCGCATTCGGCAGTGGTGTAATTAGCATTTATACCATATATGAAAGCCATTAAACTAACTGTCCAAGTATTCAGGTGATAACTCTCTTGAGACAGACAAACGTGAAGCTGTGAAGCCCAAGAAAACGCACAAGCGCAATCTACAGGAAGCTTTTAGGCAAATAAATAAAACCAGCGAAAATTTTCTTACAGTGTTATAAACACGGTACCAATTTTATCTGTGTTTGGCATGAAAGAAGTTCAGATGCTAGTGAAAATGTTTAGATACCGTCCTGTAATATTTATCTTGTGTTTACGCGTCCGCGTTCAATGCAGCGGGACCTCGCAACGCATTGTATCCGAAAGGAAGCGCTAACAGCCGCGTATATCACTAAAATTATGCAAATTATTCTTCATATCCGGAAATTCCACTTGACATTTGCTTCCATCCCCGCCGCGGTGGATCAGTGGTTAGGGCGCTCGACTACTGATCCGGAGTTCCCGGGTTCGAACCCGACCGCGGAGGCTGCGTTTTTATGGAGGAAAAACGCCAAGGCACCCGTGTGCTGTGCGATGTCCGTGCACGTTAAAGATCCCCAGGTGGTCTAAATTATTCCGGAGCCCTCCACTACGGCACCTCTTTCTTCCTTTCTTCTTTCACTCCCTCCTTTATTCCTTCCCTTACGGCGCGGTTCAGGTGTCCAACGATATATGAGACAGATACTGCGCCATTTCCTTTCCCCCCAAAAACCAATTATTATTATTTGCTTCCAGCAGTAAAAAAAAAGGTTTTTGGGGAAAGGAAATGACACAGTATCTGTCTCACATATCGGCTGACACCTGAACCGCGCCGTAAGGGAAGGGATAAAGGAGGGAGTGAAAGAAAGGAAGAAAAGAATGCCGTAGTGGAGGGCTCCGGAATAATTTCGACCACCTGGGGATCTTTAACGTGCACTGACATCGCACAGCACACGGGCGCCTATGCGTTTCGCCTCCATCGAAACGCTGCCGCCGTGGTCGGGTTCGAACCCGGGAACTCCGGATCAGTACCCGAGCGCCCTAACTACTGAGCCACCGCGGCGGCCTAGCAGGAATTCCAGCTATCGCTTTCGATCAGAACAAGGAGGATTCAGTGACGTTTACCTGAAAGAAGTCATTGAAAAAGTTTTTCAGCTTGAAATCGCATCGCAAATTAAGCTCTAAAATATGGCACCTGGAGTTGCCCCCGAGGTGAACAAAAGGAGTGATGATTCACCGTCGCCAACGCAGTACCGGGCCCATTGAACGCGTGTGTTTGCGCGATATGTGCGATGTATCCAGCTGATCTGGTTGTTAGAGGTGCGTAATACTATACATGACTAGCAAAAGTTTTCTCTCACATGCAATCCAACCTTTATGTCCCTAAAAAAAGCAAAGAAACTTCCTAACGGTTTTTGTTCTTGTTGCATACGGCTGTCGCTTTGCTGTACAGTATACTGGAAAATACTTTACAGCAATGACGCCAAACACTTGCCAGCGGTACCCGTAGCTTCAAGTACGCCCTCCTTCCTTACAAAAATATATTTAAAGTCTATAGACTGTCAATAGACTTTTTCTATAGTCTATCGGCTGTCTATAGATAAATGCTAGAGCATACAAATCCTAAAGACAGTCTATAGACAGTCAATAGATTTATGGCCATACACTATTAGTAGACCTTTGCCTACAGACAGTCTGTAGACTGTGAATAGACAAAAGGAATTATCTACAGGCAAGCAGTAGAGTCTATAAGAATTCTATAGGCTCTCTATAAACCACTTTTTTAACGGCTGCGCAGACCCACAGCAACCCGGCATGGCGTGTTTCCGGCGCCACCAGTCTATGAGGAACGGTGAAGCCGTCTCCTCTAGAGTAGTCAGAAACGCGAATGTGTGACGTGACACCTCGCTTGCACGCCACTCGAGCGCGTCGCGTCCTCCCATTATTCTTCCCACACTCGTGTCATCTCGGGCCTGGTGCTGACTCGTCATCTTTTCTTCGTGACGCTTCCACACACAGACGCCTCGAGCGGGCGGGCCCTGACTATACGCGGTCAGGCCAGCACAGGGTATGCGACTCGTCGGCACGCCAAGAAGGACGAAGGAAGCGGCCACAGCGTTCAGCCACACTCCCCTATATACCACACAGGAACGAACTAACACACACACGCACACAGGTGAGGCGTCGCTCATCAGCGCGCCGCTAAACAAAGACGCTGCAGCTTAAGAGCAGCGACTGGCGGCGTCAAATGTGACGCTTCCAAGGAGCGGCTCCTCCCCAGCCGTCGCCGCCTCGTCGCTTCGCTCCTGGAGCGTATAATCGCCGCTGAAAGAATAATTGCCAACATCCAGGGGCAAACAACTCGGCTTCTCTTCTTCCCTGCCTCCTCTCCAGCCCCCTCACCATTCCAGCGCTCTTCCTCCGTTTCCTCAGCCAACAGGCGAAAACACACGCACGCACGCATATATGCGCTCACGCCCTTCGTAGAGGCCGCACGGAAGACCAGGGCGCATGGCTTCTCCGCAGCGGCAGCGACGACAGCTGCGTAGCCAACCGAGCTCCCCTCCCCGTCAATTAGACAGATAATCGCCGAGGAGGGGACAGCAGCCTCCTGCTCGTTGGGCTGAGCTGTCTTCTTGGTGTGGCCCGGTGTGGTGCGCGCGAGACTCTCGTTGTTTCTTTTTCTTTACCCAGCCGCAGCCGCCAAACTATTCTCCTTTTTGCGCTGTGGAAGGAGGTCGTCCTCCTCCTTCGCGAGCGCGTCGGCGTCTACTCCGGCTCGGCGCTCACGTAATACACGTAGGTTCGCGGTACGTGATCGTTCAATGTCCCCACCCCGTGGCAGTGTGTGTGTGTGCGGGCCGGATGGCTGGAAAATTCGCCGACATCCGAGGCGAAGAAAGCTGCCGGACGACGACGACACGCTATAGAGGCCGTGCCCGCGTGCTTAGAGGAGACTTTAAATAAAGAGTAACCCACCTCTCCCGCCGTCTATCCAGTTCTTTCTCACGAATCTGTGCTTGCTCATAGTTCCTTCGCTCGGTGCTGCGGAAGGGCAAAGACAGAAAGCCATAGAGAGAGAGAGAGAGAGAGAGAGAGAGAGAGAGAGAGAGAGAGAGAGAGAGAGAGAGAGAGAGAGGTGGGAACACGACGCATTCCTGTGGTGACAGCGGGAACTGAGCGCAGAGCTGTGTGCAGTTACAGCCGCTTCTTCTTCTTAGTCAGTAAACGCGAAAGAGAGGTTCAGTAATCAGCGTACTGAAGCTTTTTTTTTCGCCTTCTTTTTTTACACGTATCCCGCAGCGGATTGCGTGTACAGCTGCATTATTCGTCATTAAACTGTCTTCGAGCTCACTACACAACTACGCAGCATCGTACACCCTCCGCGACAGGCTCTGCGTATCGTGAAAGCAACTTGGAGAACAAGTTTTCTAAAACAAGAAAAGCGGTTGCTTAAAACTATTCTTTTTTTTTGTCGTTCGATGCGGTAAGTGCCGTGTCCTACGCCATTATGGAGCACCAAGTCTATATATACATGCGATATAGCTTGACTGTCTGAGATCAGAATAAAAGGAGTAGATTCCTTCGATTAAAATCCCCCACGTATTTTGCTCGATGTACGTGGCTTAGACGACTAAAACGCAAAACTGGCATGCGACTAACTCGACGCGATTTTAACAGGAAGTGTAGTTTATTGAGCGTTTGATGGCAGTTGGGGTATAGCGCTCACACTGTATGATAATGGCCATGACGGATGAAACTGAATGAATCTGAATGAAGACAGAATGTTTAGGATACTATAGCTTAAGGAAGCGTTCGAACGTAGCGTTAAATAAAAAAAAATCACGAAAACTACTGATGCGAAATGACCCAAAGCGGATGAACTGGTGCTAAAACAGAAGCAAATTTGTTGAAAACGCTCGATCTTTCCTTCATCGTTCAGAAATGCAAGCACGAACTCAAGATGAGTCCGAACAGCCCGACCCGGATCTCATGCGACAAAGATAGCCTCGATACAACGCTGTGTACGTTGCTTATTTAGATGAATAACGCGCTTCCAAGACTGAAGCGTTCCAGGGCTCAGGATAGTCGCGGAAACTGAACGAACATTTGTTTGGTTGAGGCCACGGACGAGATACGGCTCCGATATGTCTTAATTAGGCGGAGATGGATCGAAGTGTCAACGCGTGTCGACCACACGTCATTGCGCATGCGTTTTGGGGGCACCCGCCGAACACTGTGTCGTATCAGACCATAAATCTTTTTGCTGCCTTCATGTGTATATTTGAGCGTACGATAGTGTAATAAATCGAGGAGATAATGTGGGATATATTCTTCTGCTATGGACTGGAGGGGATCAGATATACATATACCAGAAAACCAGCGCGCCTGCTTTGTTTACGAAGCGTTCCCGTGCGCTGCAACGCATACGTCGACGAGTTAATAATGGCGATCGCTCGAGTTTGGCTTCAACGGGCTTATCCATAGTCTCGTTCTTCTCTCTCTCAGTCTGTATTCAAACGGAGAAAGAAGAAGATTAAAAAAAGCCCGTGTCGTCGTAATTAATACAGCTTTCAACAATAATTTGAGCACAACAGTGCGCTAGCTCTTGGTTGGAGCTTTGTATATAAATACAACAGAGGACTTCGTGTCGCTTCCTAGCTCCCTGCGTTCGTCAGAATGCCTTTTATACGATACTGTATCAGTGCGAGTCTTCCGAAGATGAAGAAAAGCAGCTAGATCTGCCTACGTGTCCCCCCCCCCCCCCCCCCCGCACACACACACACGCACACAGAGGTTCTGGCCACTTTTTAACGCGATAGCGTTAAGGAGATCGCGTCGCAGAAAGTCCGACGTCGCCGTCGGCGTCGTCGTTGACCGTGAGCGAAAAATCCAAGAAAATTCCACGAAAAATACACGAAAAATCCCCAGAGAAGCAGCCCAGGAGGCAGGTGGACCACCTTGGTCACGTGACCTTGCGGCGTCGTCATAATCTGCCCACCGGATTGTGAGCAAACTGCCCACTTTAGCAGGTGGCATCTAAATTAATGACTGGTCACTCGGGAAGAGCAACCTGGGCCTCACAAGGCCCAACAGATGGCAGCACCTGCCATCGCAGGGCAGTGGCGCATCGCTTAACAGCTGCACCACTGCGCCAGAAGTGGTACGCGGGCTTCCAGGAATCTATGAATCTGCAGTAGAAAATGACCAATTCTGCATATATGGGAATTAAGCCATTAAACTATCGCGTCATACCCTTAAGGCGGAGCTTATGTGTCCCCTCCAATTTTCTCCCGGGAATTATGAATCCGCAGTAGAGAATGACCAATTCTGCATATATGGGAATTAAGCCATTAAGCTATCGCGTCGTACCCTTCAGGCGGAGCTTATGTGTCCCCTCCAATTTTCTCCCGGGAATTATGAATCCGCAGTAGAGAATGACCAATTCTGCATATATGGGAATTAAGCCATTAAACTATCGCGTCATACCCTTAAGGCGGAGCTTATGTGTCCCCTCCAATTTTCTCCCGGGAATTATGAATCCGCAGTAGAGAATGACCAATTCTGCATATATGGGAATTAAGCCATTAAGCTATCGCGTCGTACCCTTCAGGCGGAGCTTATGTGTCCCCTCCAATTTTCTCCCGGGAATTATGAATCCGCAGTAGAGAATGACCAATTCTGCATATATGGGAATTAAGCCATTAAGCTATCGCGTCGTACCCTTCAGGCGGAGCTTATGTGTCCCCTCCAATTTTCTCCCGGGAATTATGAATCCGCAGTAGAGAATGACCAATTCTGCATATATGGGAATTAAGCCATTAAGCTATCGCGTCATACCCTTAAGGCGGAGCTTATGTGTCCCCTCCAATTTTCTCCCGGGAATTATGAATCCGCAGTAGAGAATGACCAATTCTGCATATATGGGAATTAAGCCATTAAGCTATCGCGTCATACCCTTAAGGCGGAGCTTATGTGTCCCCTCCAATTTTCTCCCGGGAATTATGAATCCGCAGTAGAGAATGACCAATTCTGCATATATGGGAATTAAGCCATTAAGCTATCGCGTCGTACCCTTCAGGCGGAGCTTATGTGTCCCCTCCAATTTTCTCCCGGGAATTATGAATCCGCAGTAGAGAATGACCAATTCTGCATATATGGGAATTAAGCCATTAAGCTATCGCGTCATACCCTTAAGGCGGAGCTTATGTGTCCCCTCCAATTTTCTCCCGGGAATTATGAATCCGCAGTAGAGAATGACCAATTCTGCATATATGGGAATTAAGCCATTAAGCTATCGCGTCGTACCCTTAAGGTGGAGCTTATGTGTCCCCTCCAATTTTCTCCCAGGAATCTATGAATCTGCAGTAGAGAATGACCAATTCTGCATATATGGGAATTAAGCCATTAAACTATCGCGTCGTACCCTTAAGGCGGAGCTTATGTGTCCCGTCCAATTTTCTCCCAGGAATCTATGAATCTGCAGTAGAGAATGACCAATTCTGCATATATGGGAATTAAGCCATTTAGCTATCGCGTCGTACCCTTAAGGCGGAGCTTATGTGTCCCGTCCAATTTTCTCCCAGGAATCTATGAATCTGCAGTAGAGAATGACCAATTCTGCACATATGGGAATTAAGCCATTAAGCTATCGCGTCGTACCCTTAAGGCGGAGCTTATGTGTCCCCTCCAATTTTCTTCCAGGAATCTATGAATCTGCAGTAGAGAATGACCAATTCTGCACATATGGGAATTAAGCCATTAAGCTATCGCGTCGTACCCTTAAGGCGGAGCTTATGTGTCCCCTCCAATTTTCTTCCAGGAATCTATGAATCTGCAGTAGAGAATGACCAATTCTGCACATATGGGAATTAAGCCATTAAGCTATCGCGTCGTACCCTTAAGGCGGAGCTTATGTGTCCCCTCCAATTTTCTCCCAGGAATCTATGAATCTGCAGTAGAGAATGACCAATTCTGCACATATGGGAATTAAGCCATTTAGCTATCGCGTCGTACCCTTAAGGCGGAGCTTATGTGTCCCCTCCAATTTTCTCCCAGGAATCTATGAATCTGCAGTAGAGAATGACCAATTCTGCACATATGGGAATTAAGCCATTAAGCTATCGCGTCGTACCCTTAAGGCGGAGCTTATGTGTCCCCTCCAATTTTCTTCCAGGAATCTATGAATCTGCAGTAGAGAATGACCAATTCTGCACATATGGGAATTAAGCCATTAAGCTATCGCGTCGTACCCTTAAGGCGGAGCTTATGTGTCCCCTCCAATTTTCTTCCAGGAATCTATGAATCTGCAGTAGAGAATGACCAATTCTGCACATATGGGAATTAAGCCATTAAGCTATCGCGTCGTACCCTTAAGGCGGAGCTTATGTGTCCCCTCCAATTTTCTTCCAGGAATCTATGAATCTGCAGTAGAGAATGACCAATTCTGCACATATGGGAATTAAGCCATTAAGCTATCGCGTCGTACCCTTAAGGCGGAGCTTATGTGTCCCCTCCAATTTTCTCCCAGGAATCTATGAATCTGCAGTAGAGAATGACCAATTCTGCACATATGGGAATTAAGCCATTAAGCTATCGCGTCGTACCCTTAAGGCGGAGCTTATGTGTCCCCTCCAATTTTCTCCCAGGAATCTATGAATCTGCAGTAGAGAATGACCAATTCTGCACATATGGGAATTAAGCCATTAAGCTATCGCGTCGTACCCTTAAGGCGGAGCTTATGTGTCCCCTCCAATTTTCTTCCAGGAATCTATGAATCTGCAGTAGAGAATGACCAATTCTGCACATATGGGAATTAAGCCATTAAGCTATCGCGTCGTACCCTTAAGGCGGAGCTTATGTGTCCCCTCCAATTTTCTCCCAGGAATCTATGAATCTGCAGTAGAGAATGACCAATTCTGCACATATGGGAATTAAGCCATTAAGCTATCGCGTCGTACCCTTAAGGCGGAGCTTATGTGTCCCCTCCAATTTTCTCCCAGGAATCTATGAATCTGCAGTAGAGAATGACCAATTCTGCACATATGGGAATTAAGCCATTAAGCTATCGCGTCGTACCCTTAAGGCGGAGCTTATGTGTCCCCTCCAATTTTCTTCCAGGAATCTATGAATCTGCAGTAGAGAATGACCAATTCTGCACATATGGGAATTAAGCCATTAAGCTATCGCGTCGTACCCTTAAGGCGGAGCTTATGTGTCCCCTCCAATTTTCTTCCAGGAATCTATGAATCTGCAGTAGAGAATGACCAATTCTGCACATATGGGAATTAAGCCATTAAGCTATCGCGTCGTACCCTTAAGGCGGAGCTTATGTGTCCCCTCCAATTTTCTTCCAGGAATCTATGAATCTGCAGTAGAGAATGACCAATTCTGCACATATGGGAATTAAGCCATTAAGCTATCGCGTCGTACCCTTAAGGCGGAGCTTATGTGTCCCCTCCAATTTTCTTCCAGGAATCTATGAATCTGCAGTAGAGAATGACCAATTCTGCACATATGGGAATTAAGCCATTAAGCTATCGCGTCGTACCCTTAAGGCGGAGCTTATGTGTCCCCTCCAATTTTCTCCGAACGGCTTCTGTTAATGTACAGGAAATGATGAAGCTTAATTGGAAGGATCGACAAAGAAATTACAGTGTTGTGGTGGTGTTTATGTGTAGTACAGGCGGCATTATCGTAACGTTACGGAGGGGTCGAAACCCGCTGTTCCTATCGCAGAAGACTTGGAATTTTTCCGCATGCACTGCAGCCGTGAAGAACGCCGCGGTTTGACAGCGAATTCGAATTCCTATACAATGAATACATGACAATGCCACGGAATTCCCACTTTTGTGATCGTTTACGTACTCGTAGTTGTGTATAGGCCATGAAATCTTGTGCTACAGCAACTGAAAAAAAAGAAAGCATGAAAACTTAATTATCCATGCTGCATGGATTATCCGAATGCATGAAATACAGCAGGGTATTCTTTTATGCATTAGAGCCTGTAATTTTTTCCCCACTTTTCGTTCTGCTTTCGTTGCACAGTTCCCAAAGAGGCCCATGTGAAGAACGTATCTACCTTCTACTCATTCCTCACCAGCTTCTTCCAAGCGGGCCTGCAGACACTGATAGCGTAGCCTCCCAACTTTGCGGCTATGTACGATGTGCACTATACATGCCTGCGTATATTCCTATATGTTATCTAGGTGAAGCGGTCTCCCACGGCAGTCCATCTATTCTATCGGGTCCATCTTTTTCGTCGATCGTCTGCTTTTTTTCCTCTTAAACCCAACTGGATAACATGGAGGGTAATCTATCTTCCTACCGAGAGGTCAATATATAGAGTGTGCGCCATGACAGGTCATATCTTTACAATCTATGAGTATACTCGCTAATATGTCGCTGCTATTCACTCTAATCCCGGTGTGCACGTTATAAATGTGATGACATTAAAATCCTCACCGGTGGGAAAAAAATGTGTCGTCGGTCATAAAATTCGCCCAATGGATAGAAGGAAGTGACGTCATCAGACCGGTAGTGGCGTTAGTTCCGGTAAAGGCATCAACAGGTTCTAATGCTATCGAATTGCCTACACATAAGGTATATAATGAAGTGTTCGTGTGAATGTATTTTTATCCAAATACCTCAACAGACGGATGGGCATTCGAGTCGACATGTGCTCGCGTAATTAGGACTAAGTGATCACTGCACGGTCGCAATGAAGTTTCTATGCTAGAAAGGCAGCAGAGTGAGGGCAGGGAAAGATTCTGTTCTTGAAAACCCTTGTTCGTTTTATACTATAGGAAAGTCGTACAAGTGCGCTTAGTTATTGCCGGCTGGCATATCGTGTAATTAAGAAACACACGAGCGCAGATGGTGTCCATTTCTTTCACAAACACCGCTAATATTCAATCTTGTCTGATTTCCCACACGTAACTGACAGCAAGTCACACACGATGTCAGAACGCCCGTGCAAGCAAGGCGTCGAGAGCACCCAGTTTATGCCGACCGTGCATTTCCGCTCTTATTCAGGTAGGTATACAAGCACACCGGAATTCAAAGAAGAAAGAAAGAAAGAAAGAAAGAAAGAAAGAAAGAAGAAAGAAAGAAAGAAAGAAAGAAGAAAGAAAGAAAGAAAGAAAGAAAGGAAGAAGAAAGCGGCCCCTGTCGTTCGCACTCGGGAGGCGCCTAGCTGGCCATCGCTCTGACACCTGCGGCGACAAGATTTTCGCCCCATCCGACCTTCGGAAGCAGCAGCTTTGCAAAAAGAAGGTACCCGAAGAAGAAGCAGCTTCGAATAAAGAAGGAATGCTCCGCGGAAGCGCACCAACAAGTGTGAGCGAAGCATGCAGCGGGCGAGGCAGCAATAGCAGCGAGCACGCGGCCTGCAGAGACGGAGTGCCATCTGGCGTCGGGGCCGTCGTTAACGGAGGAGGCGGCGAGCGCCCATTTTGCTGCTCGCTCGCGGAGCCCCGCTCCATCACGGCGCGTATACCTGCCTCGGGGCGTGCTCGTCTCGGCTGCTCGACTCTGATGAAATTTGTGCCCCCGACGAGCGAGAGGTTTGTTCGCCCCTAATGGCAGAGGCGGGCGTCTGTTTGCTCAAGGGAAACCCCTGCTCGTGAGCGCGCCGCTCGCGCCCGCCCGATGTGGGCCGCGGGCATGCCTGCCTCTTCCTGTTCTTTCGTGCGCTTCTTCTTTTGCGGCCCCTGCTGCTTAGGGGGGATGCGTGGAGGGAGAGAACGCGCTGCTGCTGCCTGCTCCGTAGGTTGTCCGTCTTCTTAACCAGGTGTGCCGTCATTTCCACCCTGAGAAGAGCGGTGGTATCGTGTGCGTGTGGATAGAAGCGCGGCAGAAAGCAACAGGAAAGAGTCAAGGAGGCGCGGCTGTTGATGGTTAGGAAAGTACGTTTCTTTGGTTAGAGTACGCAGAAGATCCTTGCATCGCTCACGAGAAGGAGCGGTTAAACATTCCCTCTTTCTCCTTCTTGAAATGGCCTTGCGCTCCTAAGTACGGCGAGAGATGGAAAGGAAAATGATAGGTGTGAGGAAAAGAAAGAAATCTGGGTTAGAGACCAGATGCGAGTTCAGGATGTTCCAGAAAAAAACTGAAGAGAAATGGACACCAGAAAGGCACGCGAGGCATAGAATTGCTAACCGTTGTGGTATACGTGTGGTACGAGGTGCGCCTCTCTTTGATGTCACCTTTTTAATAGCGCATCGCAGTGGGAACTGCCGTTTCAAAAAAAAATAAAATTAAAAAATAACAACTATGCTTCACATTTAATTTCAGTGTTGAACGATACGTCTAAGGGCTCACAACATAACGGGCAGTCCCACTCTCCATGCAAAGCCGTTTTTAACTTGATGTCTCCATCACTGCAGCAGGAGCACGAAGATTAAGAACACGGCTCAACAACAGTTCAGCTTTCGTTGACTGCGGAACCGGCCTTTCGGCTCAAGGAAGGGTAAGTCTGGAAGGATAAGATGGAACAGCGCCTAATGAAAATAATCAGCGCAAAACAGGAGCTGTGCTCTCAGGGAAGGAGGAGGTCATTAAAAAGAATTTTGTAGTTAGCGTTTTGGGAGACTCTATAGTCCCGTCTCCGAATCCCATTGTTTTTAGTCTAAGTGTAACGTTTTGCCACGGTATTCCTATGCTTAAACTCCGAAACGGTGTCCAAGGCAGGTCACCGGGCAGAGGGTAGAGGCAGCAGCTCTCCAAAACGGACAGTACGCATCTCTGGCCCAGACTCCGGTCTCCGCTAAAAGGCGAGGGGGTGTTTATCGCCATTCCCTTTCCCACTTCTTCCCTGCGCAGCAAAGTATCGTCGAGAAGCGCCGTGTAGTGTCTGTCGTGTCCATCGGTTCCAGAAATGGTCACACATGCCCTCAGGTGTAGCTAGCAAGGCAAGCTCCCTCAACTGCTCTGATATAGCTAGCGTTGCTGAAGTAATCCTGAAATTAGGCGCCTTCGACATACTGCTTATATAAGGTGCCACAACGGTACCCCGGTGCAGACTCAAAACCTCCAGACTCTTCAATTTATCTAGATGCTAATATTGGCTTTGGCTTATAGTGTACTCTAGCCGCTATACTCCCAAGCAGCACAGATCATCGGCCCAATATTGCAACAGGATGGTCCCATCCTGGTCCTTTGTAGGGCCAACTTTGCCAATAGAGTTCCAATGTTGGGCCAATTACTTGTGCTGCTTGGGCTGTAACCATGACAAACAATAGTACACCTTACTAATACGAGCCTATCGGACTTCGTTTTCTGCAAACAAACAAGGTCGCAAACTATGCACGTTCCAGTGCATCTGCATTTATAGTCGCCAAATTAGCAAATGCTGGATCATGCCGTCACGTTGTGAGGCAAGCGAAGACCCGAGGTATCGACTTCCACGCGCTTGTGCCGCGTGACGTCATCAATAGCAGCGAAGATTTTTCTTCCCCGCATTCCTTTGACTGTGCGCGGATCGAGTATGTTGGCACTCGCATGTTTCCAACTATAGGCAGCGCAGACGCAAAAAAAAAACATACTAGGCTGCAATAAATGAAACCCCGGTGGGTAGACTCCCACCGGGTATAAAACAATCAGCAGACCGAGGTTTCTCTTAATTAGTTATTGCATAGAAATACGGGAAGGAAGAGGGGGGGGGAGCATTTTTTGGCTTCCAAATACTATCGACGTCGACGCCACTCACATGGCAGAAAGTCCGCAGTATGCAGCCTATCGCTGCAAGACGACGCGGAACACTAGGAGCTCATCCAAACCAGTTAGGGCTGTACACCGCGAAAGACGGTAGTTCGTGAGCAGCTTCCCGAAACCGCGCGCTGGTCGCGTGAACAGACCACGCAGGCGCGCGTGCTCGTTGAGTATATAGTGATATCGATGTGGAAGGAAGGCAAATGCAACAGAAGCAGCAGCTGTCATTACGCACATGATGATAGGGCAGCCCCTCCTAGAGAGAGAACCCCCCACCACCACCACCGTTTCGTCCTCGACAAAACACACACACGATGGGCAACAAGCCGAGCTCCAGCCCTCTCCTCCCCGCTTTTGCTTCCTAACGCCCTCTACTGTACTCCTACATGTTTTGCTTCCACCAACAACAGCCTCTATACGTGCGTGAGCATGCGATGAGGCGACGTATCCGTTCCGATTTGCGGGGTGGGGCTTCCGGGATGTTCAAGCCTGTGGTTATTGGCGCTGCGGCATCAGCGAGAGCCAGACGCGTATACCATCACCGGCACTGCCACCACCGATGCCAGCGTGTGCGCGCGTGATGTGTTCCTCCTCAGAGTACCACTCACGCGCCAGGTCGCATAGAGACGGCCAGCGATGCTTTGCCACTTTGCTTCTCTGCGGACGGACCACCACCACCAACCCCCCCAAATCGCATTTCGCCTCGGGTCGAGTATCGGCGGCAGCTGCAACACGACTCGCATGAGCTCGTCGCGCCACCTGATGGGAGCGCGTCTTCGCACGGCCTTCTTTCTGCAGTGTGCGTGCGTGCACTGCCGACTAAAGTACTGGCTAGGCGCCGTTTCTAATTGCGTTTTCTTGCTGGGTTATAATATACAAGCCGGGCTTCCTTCTACGCATCGTCCGAAGTGGTTCACGGTGGAAGGTGCTCACGGGAACGCTCGTTCGAACGCCTCCGGTATCTTTCGCTCATGACGGCCAATAGAGGGGGCTGGAGACGAACACCCAGACCACTAAGCAGCTGCTCGCTCTTCCCTCCGGGTCGCACAATGCGTGCTCACGAAATGACGCGCCGCTTGGATGTGTTTCTGCGTGCCCGTATGCTGTACGTGGGAATTGTCTTGGCGCGGTCGTCGCCAAATTATACGCGTTAGCCGGCGGGAAATGCGTTACGGACCGCGTGGTTACGGTCGCTCGTGTGCGCGCTCCTTCACCGTGCCCCTCCGTGATGACGATCGTGCGTGGAGATATCGGCGCGCAATCGGCGATCATCCTTCCAGTGGGAAGTTGCATGCGCGTCTGCCGCTCAAGTGGTGTTTGGCAGCTAAGGGGAAATAATACGAAGAAGCCACCGGTGGCCTGCCGAGCCGCTGGTTCCCCTAAATGACGAAGGCTGTGTTTGTGAACGAAAAACACGGTCATAAAATGATGGATATGAAAAACAAAAAAAAAGAGCCTACACGCACAGTACATTCTGTGCGAGTATCGCGTGTCCTGTGTTCTCAAACACTGCCCGGTGAGAAAGTGCGACTGCGACAGGAAGTTGTGACGGAGTTGATGCTTCCATCGTCGTCTTTAGGGTGTTCTAGGTTGCAGTTTCAAAGTCACAGTCTTAAAGCAATGACTATGAGGTCGTTTAAACTCCAGAATCGATGCACGCACTATGAGCTTTGTCTTAACAACTATGAATCCGGAGTTCCCGGGTTGGAACCGGACCGCGGCGGCTGCGTTTCTATCGAGGAAAAACGCTAATGCGGCCGTGTGCTGTGCGATATCAGTGCACGTTAAAGATCCCCAGGTGGTCGAAATTATTCCGGAGCCCTCCACTACGGCACCTCTTTCTTCCTTTCTTCTTTCACTCACTCCTTTATCCCTTCCCTTACGGCGCGGTTCAGGTGTCCAACGGTATATGAGACAGATATTGCGCCATTTCCTTTCCCCAAAATCCAATTAAAAAAACAACAACTATGAAGCTTATAGACAATCTTATTCCTTCTCATATTTTCCTTCTCTCAAGGCGCAGTCCTGGTGTTCACCACCATTAGGACAATTACTGCTGCTTTTTTTTTCTTTATGCAAACGAGCCAGAAAGTTGATAGCAGAAGAGCACTCAGACACCCAGGCATACAAGCTCATAGCCGACGATGCTATAAGAAGCTCGATACGCAGTGCATCATGAGCCTTAAAACGTTTGCTCATTACGTCCACACGAATAACAGATCTGTAATGGCTGTAGATGTTACACTGCATAGCCCTCCACTCTTGCGGCTCCTTGCAAAAATTTCTTTAGACAGTCTATAAAGTCTTTAGACTTTCTATAGACAAATCCTATAGAGTAGTGATAGGCAATACAAATCCTATAGACAATCTATAAATTTATGGCCATACACTTACAGTGGACTTTTATCTTTAGACAGTCTATAGACTATCAATAGACGAAAGGAAATATATATAGGAAGGCATTAGAGTCTATGAGAAGTCTATGGGCAGTGTACAGACCATTTTGATAAGGGCCAAGACGTGGGATTCATGCTCCAAGCGGCCCCTCGCGGCAGACGCTGTCTGCACGAAGCAAACATTGAGCCGAGCGTACAGTCAGCAAATGAGATAACGACGCATTTAATCTTTGGCATCCACCCATGAGCGAGTAACCATATACGCCTACAAAGGAAAGTTCAGCAGCTTTCAGGGAAACTCCGCCTAGTTAAAGAATAAATTGTACCGGCACGCGGATCAAACCCAGAACCTGCGCTTGTCCTGGGAAGCCTCTATACCAAATCTAAGCTAACCTCGACGGCTAGCAGATGGCAGGTCGAGACCGAATTGAACAACTCGAGATGGGAATGGTGTTAGTCCAATGTGCTTAGGGGAATACTCCCTCTATGTGGAGTAGGTTTGAAATAAGGGAGTAATTATTCCTTACCATCCACCTAAACGTGCGCAACCGTACGTTTGTAAAGTTAGGCTAAAGCTTTCCTTTTTTTTCAGCTCGCCTTTGTAAGGCATAACGGAATGCTCCTGAGTAACTACTCCTTTTTCAAATCTGTTCTCCACCTTTGAGTGAACGCCATGAATGAATTGCACTTAGCTAGCAAATGCTAGTCACGGCGACTAGAAAACTCCATCTTGTGTACTGCAGGAGTATGAAAAAAAAAAAACGCGCTTGCAGCTTGTTCGTAGAACGGTGTACGTGGAAGCCGCCTGCCCACACATGGAGGAAATCCACCGTTCGTTCTCCAGTTTCCTTCCTGTTTCTGTATGAAAGACAGCACGGCATTCGAGAAGGGGAGAAAGGTTAGCTCAACAGCGGTGCTGTCGCTTCTGTTACGTGTCCGGGCGTCCAGTTTCCTGTCGTTCTTGTTACCCCTCTCTCTTCTTAGCACCGTGTAGCATGAATGGCTTCCGGCTACAGTTACACACTGAGTCGCGGAAGTGCACTTCCTGTGCGGGCGCGCGGCTCTCTTTGACGACGCATGTCCTCTGTCACAACATTGGCGTCGTCTGATCTATCACCCTTCCTGTTGAGCGTGTGGCCATATGCGGGACAAATGACCCGCGCACCCGCTTCATGCCCGTGCAGTGGGCGCAAGCAGCCAATTAGCGGGGTCCCAAAGGGCACCATGGGGTGTATCGGAAGGAGAAACGAAGCCAGCCTGGAACAGCCCCACCCCATCTGGGAAGAATTTCACGCTTCTCGAAAGCGCAACGGCTTGCGGGATATGCCGTGCTACTGGTGCTGCCTAACGACCCAACTGCCGATGGTCAAACACGAAGCCGAACTTCAGGAGGTTTACAAGAGATGGAGCGGAAGTACCCATTCATTCATTCATTCATTCATTCATTCATTCATTCATTCATTCATTCCAATAAATCGCCGAGTTGGTCAGCCCATAGGTAACCTGTCGTGAACCTTGGAGCTTTCGCGATCTTTGGAACAAGGAAAGTGAGGGCGTAGCTTACCCAACTCTCTGGCGCAGCTGAGCATAAACGCTGTGGCAGCTACATTCGTGCCAAATTTTCTCTATTTTCGTATGAAGCTGGAAATTAAAAGCAGCTCGCTGTATCTTTCGCGGAGACTCGAGAATTCATCATAACACCTAAAATGAAGCTATCACTAGCTCCTCAGCTAACCGCACAATTTTCCTAGATCTCTGCCACACTACTGCAACGGCATAAGTGCACTTTCAGCCAGCTTCGCACTCGTAATCAGCTTTTCCCTTACTTTTGCGTCGTCATACTGCTAACAGGCACGTAGCCAGAAATTTTTTTCAGGAGGGGCTGAAGACAGTTTATTATACCGGGGGGCTCGGTTTCTCCCCTGAAAACGTGCCTGACAGCAAACGCTTCCGCCGCATCGTTTCTTGTTATGCATCGCAGGATTCGCGCAGGCTGCACTGTGCAACGTTAATCAGAACGGAGACCTTCGGACACGTTCACGTCGTGTATAGGACCCGCAAACGAACACAGTATTCGAAGCAGTTTACAGAGTGCAACAAAAGAGGGCAGCATCCTCAAACCCGAATCATTCCAGCGAAAATTCGCTTTTTTCCTCTTCTGCCATCAAGTCGTGCTTTCCTTTTATTAACCTGTCTCCGGCTGCTGACTTGTGTGCTACCTCATACCCCTCCATTCAGGAACCAGACAAAGACGTACACAAAACTTAGGGAGAGAAGGACACGCGGAGGTAAGGCAAGTGGAAGGGGAGGGGAGTTCGGCGGTGCTAAACAGACTGCCGCCGTCACCGATCAGCACGACGAGACCGCCTTCTGCAACGCTGTCTTCTCCCAGCCGCTTCCGCCGCCCCTTCGAGCGCACGTAGGGCTTCACCGCGTAGCCAGGGTCGGGCGTACGGAGAAGACCACCCGGAGAGTCGGACGCACGGGGGCGCCGTTACGGAATGCGCGCCCCTTGGGCCGAAGTCGCCGGCTGCCGGCGCCGGCGCGAGCTAATGCGGCGTGATTCTTCGACCCTGTAACTCTCGTGTGGCCCCCACGGGAGTGCGTTTCCTCTCCCTTGGCCACGGCGGAAGCCTACGCAGCAGCGGGGAGATGTTTACTGCGCAGTCAGCCCGTGTGAAGGAAGGAGAGGAGGTTGCGAAGCGAAGGAAAGGCGCGTACGGTTGAGATTCGTGAGCTGTGGTCGTATGCGCCACGCCCCTGCACACATCCTTATTCGCTGGATGCTTGCAGTTGTCTGTTTTTCTTCCGTCGTAGAAAATTTATATTCGGAGAAGAAGCAAACTGCTGTCGATGTTGTTGTTTACTGAGCGGACGAAGAGAAAAGAAAAAATGAAACCCCCTCGCGCCCCCCTCCCCCCTTTTTCCAGACCTCCGGATAGCTCTTACTTCTAGGCCAAACGGACCACACGAGCATAGACGGCACACTTCAGTGAGCCAACGAAGCATAAGTCAATATTCTGCAAGTTGATAGGAGATCGATAAGTCGCCAGGGAAAGTAGAACTGAGATAATCTCTTCAGGGTTGCCTTTGCGCCATTCAACTGTACTTGAGCATTTTGATGGTAAACAATGCTGATTGCATGCAAATCTCCTAAGTCCTACAGTCGTATAGATTAGATGATACGAACGGTAACCCCTGCTTAAGTGATACTGCCGTAGCGCGGCGCAGGAGAGCCAGATGCCGAGAATTCAACCACCACGGATACATCTGTAAACAACACAATATGCGCGAACCTCACGCAACCGGTTCAGTCAAACACGCATCGCAATACACCCTCTAGATTAGAGGGTGCTTGAGGACACTTTATCAATTCTCAGGATGACGACTGTTATGTTTTTGCACTGAAAGCTGTGTGACTGTTACCAGGAAAGGAACTCGAGGTATAACTTATTAGCCACAATCTGTTGGAAGGATTTCCATGCTCTGCTGTAGGCTGCGGGTCGCGCGGCCCGCAACGTCGATGACGGTGAAAGAGGAGGCGGCGCTCCGGCGGTCGACGGAATAAACATTGCCCGCAAGACGATAGCGCGCGGCAGAGGCCAAGCGCTGGAAACGTGGGAGCGGACGCGAAGGAATAAGAAGCTTTTGTTACCTATAGGCACCGAAAGTGCTGCTTGTTGGCTCTCTGCACGCTGCATCGTGAATCACTGAATTAAATCCGACTTGGCGCGAACAACAAATGCATATCCCTAAGTTCACTGTTTGCTGAAAAAGAAGTATAAAAACATATAGCTAACAGCTCACTGGCGAAGGGCGTGATACGAAGGTCCCGTCAGCGCTTGCGGCAGCCTAGCTGTGCCACGCGATTGTTTCCTCTAGCTCGGCTCGCAAATTGCGTCGTGTTGTTGGCAGCGCTTCAAAGAAAAGGCAAAGCTAACTTAGTCACACGACATCCTCGCATGCAGCTCTACTATATTTTCTCTTCCTGTTTCCTCAATGTCCACAAGTGCGTGATGTCTGCATCAGACGCCCGAGGACTTGCGCGCTCAGTGATTAGGCGAAATACAATGTACTCAAGACGAGTTAACTTCGAACAATACTACTGTTCACCAGTAAAAATGAAGGCTGCTTGCGGTAATAGAGTTTTGGCATAGCGTTACCGTATGTCTCTAGCGTCACCCGCCGACAGCGCAAGCGCAGAAGGCCCCGAGGGGCTTAGTCCGGCCGCGCCTGGCCTCTCGAGGCAATCTACGCATGTGCTTTTGGTGGCTGGCGGTAGTGACGTACGGCAGTGCAATAATGTAACGCTGTGCTTAAACTCTCTATACTCCAAAGCTTCGATGGTGCGGATGCCGCATCACCAAGGGCAACACGCGCGTTCCTCCCCTTAGATCAACATCTGCTGCAGACCTGCATCACCAAGAACGGCGTCCGAAAGAACGGCGAGTTGCAGGCACAGAATAAAAGAAAGAGCCACAAAACACACACACACAATTACGCACAAAGTAAAGAAAAGGAAAGAAAAATGGCTCGTCTCCCCGCGGGCCGCCGCTTTCTCGCGTCAGACGTGGCGCCACCTTTCGGCCCTGCCTTCCACTGCAGCCTCCTGTTGTTCCTTCGCGTTTCCAACTCACGCGCGCTGCTGTCTGGGCAGCTGTGAAAAGCCGCACCGACGCCTCGACGCCTTCATTTCCGCGCTCCCCGCAAGGTGGCAAGGGGGCGATAACGCGCGCACTTCGTATGTATATGCGTGCGTGCCTTGGCAATCGCATCCCGCCTTGGCAGTATTATACCAGCGGCGGCGGCGGTCGGCAGCAGGTGCGATCAGCGCGTCGTATGCGGCGCCTGTCTCGCTGACAGGGTCATCTTTCACGGCCCCGTGGGACGATCCGTTGCGCGGAAATTGAAGCCTGACGGATGACTTCTTTCCATCAAAGAAACGCTCTTATCCACGCTCGCGCGTGTGTCTGTGTGCGTCTCTGCTGCCCGTCGTGCCGTGCGAAGGGTGCCTGTAGCAGAAGCAGCAGCAGCGGGTGCTGGCATCAGCGGCGGAGTAGCTCCCCCACCTCCCCTCTCGCTGTTTCTCGCAATCTGTCATTCACTTCAGCTGCGCGCCGAGATGGACTCGCCGAGGACGGTTGGCTGCGTCTACTCGATGCACTGGAGTGGACGTCTCCATCAAGTCTGTTCAGTGGCCCGCTTGGAATCCACTATTCCTGGCCTCTCTCGAAGGCAGTGATTGTAAATCTCGAATGAGGCTAGTCGGTCTCACATCATTAATTCTAGATAGTAGTGGGCTACGTTCTCAATCTTGGTTGCCCATTAGTTCCACTTAAAATCGGCTCCACATATTTTATCTGGAAAGAGCCGCGTTTCAGCTCTTTTTGCTAGGAACACAAACTTTTGTAGCCCCCTTCTCACCTTTTTAAGTGGAACTTAAAACAGGCGGACTGCAGCAGGGGTACGTGGAAAGGACACGAATAAGTAGCTCTACACTGATATCAACGATTTTCTCATAAGTTCGTCTTAAAATTCATTGCGCATGTCTTATCTGAAACGAGCCATGTTCCAGCTTTTTTTACTTGGAACACAAAATTTTGTAGCCTCCTTCTCGCCTTTTTAAGTGGAACTTATGTGAAACTCGTTGATATCAGCGTAGAGCTGCTTGTTCGTGTTATTTCTACGTACCCCTGCTGCAGTCCTGTACCCGGAGTAGCGTACTGCTATGATTACTTACGCAGGAACTCTGCTTCGTAGTTTGCTTGTTTCGTCACAGAAAATAAAGTGCCCTGATTGGCCTGTTTGCTCGTACGACAGAAAAGAGGAGGACGTGCTGGAGTCTACATCCGGCAAGGATAATAAAAATTTAGAAAAAAAATGGTACAACGTCCACGTACAACCGGCTGTTGATTGTGCTTTCCAGGCTGCGCCTGCATGTCTGCCACTGCAGTATCATTCAAGCTTGCATTGCAGAGATCATCAGAACAAAAGCGTAAATACGAAACTACCACCAGCAAAAACAAGTAAGAAAAAACTCGGAAACTTTGAGCCCCCTTTTGAGGCAAATCGCGATAGCTCTACAGCTCCCTGCAGTCTGCCGATTCAGATACAATGGTCTTTCTAGAAATGGGTGCAAGTGATGACATACTTAAAGTTCTTTGCCACAGTATACGGCGTGATGACTGTGCAACAGAGCTGATCGTGAACTCTTGAACTGTGCGTGACTGTATTGCAGTCTGCCTGCCTAAGTGCGTGTGCCTTCCCAGTACCCTGGTCAACAAGAAGATAGCCATATTGTGGGCATAAATGAACCCCCCCCCCCCCCCCCTTTAATAGGGCCAGTGCACTTTCGCCACCACAACCATGATCACAAGAAAGAGTGATTTAGCTTTGTGGCACGCACACGACCAGAAGTGGAGTGATATTGGTCCAAGTATGCCACAACCTTGTGAATGGCAGGTCTACAACAGTGCGGCAGACGAACTACTCAAATGAGAGGGAGAAAGAACGTTGATAATCTGTGCCACAAGATGTCGCCTCTGAGCTCTCATTTAAGTAGTGGTGCAGAAAACTATACCGTCTGTATGGTCACCTTGGTGAAGTTTGCTTGTGGGTTTAATGACGTTTCAAGGTAACGAATGATGCGAAACGTCCAATCTGATGCCAAAGGCTCGGAAAACAGAGAAGTTGAGGGTTTTCGAGTAGTGTATACTCACCTCACATAGCGATACCCAAGACGAATTTGTTTCACAAAGATTATATTAGACTTTTTGAAGGGCATGCTTGATATATACAGGGTATGCAACCGTGCAGTTTTCCGACACGGTCAGTTAAACTTTCCATCTTGTGAGAGAGGGGGAGCGGCGGGGGGGGGGGGGGGGCATTTATAACTGGCCCAGGAAAGCATATACACCTCGAAGTTGTTATAACGGCTAGCGCACAGCCATGCAGGATAAGTAGTCCGGCGCTACAACAGTCGGGGATTGCGAGCGTACGTTGTGAAAACGCTCGTACCGCCATTCCAGACGCCACGAAAGAATGCGCTCCCATCCTGATACCGACACGTCCCAGTGGTTACGGTACGAAAAGGAAACGCCAAACAAAAAGCCTCCTGCGATGTCTGAGGCTGCCAAAATGAGGAAAGACGACGGCAGGTATATATATGCGCGGCCGGTGGAAAGTTCACGCAGATGCGTCGACACGGTTTTCGTTGGGACCGGCGCGGAAAAGAATAATAACGCAGCGACAAAAGTGAACAAACAAACAAACAAACAAACGAGAAAAGAAAGAAGTTCGATGGAGCTGTTTCCTTTCCGAAGGGAGGGAGTGAGGGAAGTGGGCTGCATCTATATAGGAGGCGTGGGCGACTCGTTCCTACTCAGTACACGCGTCGCAAGGAGGACTGCTAAAGGAAGTCCATCGAGCCAAAAAGCAGAACTCGCAGAAGGGACAAACTATAGCCATTCAAAGACCTGTTAGCCCTACGAAGGTCGTCGCGCGCGGCTCCATCTCTTCTCTAAATCCGCGTCAAGAGGAAGACCAGTCAGGAAAGAAGATAAACGCTACGTCAAAAAAAAAAAAAGAAAGATTGCCAGCTTAAAACATACAAGGTAAGAAAAGGCGCTATAGCACAGGAGCGAATAGAATGACGTGCGGAATGGAAGCGCGAAATTGTGCGCGTATGCTCACGGGACTGAGCGCCTACGGCGCGTTTATTTTTGTGCTTATACATACATGGCGTGTACGCGTGTAAGGGATCCCCGGCGAGCTCGGTAGAGAGTGTAGAAAACTGTGCGGCTAGTAGATATGGAATATCGGTGACCTTTCCTCCTCTGTGCGGTCACGGCGTCTTATTAGACGCGTGATTCCCGCCGCGCCTCCGACAGGCGGTCCAGCTAGTTTTTAGCGTCCACCTTATTTCATACTCCTATAGCTTCGATCTCTGACGTCTCCTGTCAGTCGGCTCTGCCCGCTCAGTCGCGGCTTGAGGAAAAACAGGGGATTCGTACACCGTGGCCAACCTCTCTATACAACTATATATATATATATATATATATATATATATATATATATATATATATTAATGCAAAGCCTCCCAAACATACGCAGTAGACAAGATGAGGAGGAAATACTGGGTGACAGGTGCAATCAAACTGCCATCGATGCCTCCTCGTTCGAGTAGCAGTGACAGGCGCGTGTAAGCGTGCTTGCGCAAAAAATCTCGTTCTTCTCTGCTTGTGTACAGTTTTGCGAGTATGCGTGTACTCGTGTGCACGTATAGATATGGGATTCACCGCTATTTAGGTTTTCGTGGCACGATTCACGATCCTCCGTGCGTTTCCCTCTGCTGTCTTTTCCGATCTTGCGCTGACATATGTGGCGCTGTTTTTCCTCTGCTGTCGTAGTCCTTTTTCTGGCCTACTTTGCTCCTCTGCATCCGTTGTTGCCCGTTCATCCCAAGTTCGGGAACGCTCACATATATTCAAACGCAACTAAAACAGTGCACGCATTTCTACAGCAAAAGAATTTAGAATTTGGTTTTGGAAATGGCATTGGCTTTATGGGGGTTTGTAGCTTCTCAAAGCGACTCAGGCTATGAGGGACGCCGTAATGGAGGGCTCCGGCAATTTCGACCACCTGGGGTTCTTTAACGTGCACTGGCATCGCACTGTACACGGGCCTCTAGCATTTCGGCTCCACCGATGGGGTTATTTAACGTGCACTGGCATCGCACTGTACACGGGCCTCTAGCATTTCGGCTCTACCGATGGGGTTATTTAACGTGCACTGGCATCGCACTGTACACGGGCCTCTAGCATTTCGGCTCCACCGATGGGGTTATTTAACGTGCACTGGCATCGCACTGTACACGGGCCTCTAGCATTTCGGCTCCACCGATGGGGTTATTTAACGTGCACTGGCATCGCACTGTACACGGGCCTCTAGCATTTCGGCTCTACCGATGGGGTTATTTAACGTGCACTGGCATCGCACTGTACACGGGCCTCTAGCATTTCGGCTCCACCGATGGGGTTATTTAACGTGCACTGGCATCGCACTGTACACGGGCCTCTAGCATTTCGGCTCCACCGATGGGGTTCTTTAACGTGCACTGGCATCGCACAGTACACGGGCCTCTAGCATTTAGGCTCCACCGATGGGGTTCTTTAACGTGCACTGGCATCGCACTGTACACGGGCCTCTAGCATTTCGGCTCCACCGATGGGGTTATTTAACGTGCACTGGCATCGCACTGTACACGGGCCTCTAGCATTTCGGCTCCACCGATGGGGTTATTTAACGTGCACTGGCATCGCACTGTACACGGGCCTCTAGCATTTCGGCTCTACCGATGGGGTTATTTAACGTGCACTGGCATCGCACTGTACACGGGCCTCTAGCATTTCGGCTCCACCGATGGGGTTCTTTAACGTGCACTGGCATCGCACAGTACACGGGCCTCTAGCATTTCGGCTCCACCGATGGGGTTATTTAACGGGCACTGGCATCGCACTGTACACGGGCCTCTAGCATTTCGGCTCCACCGATGGGGTTCTTTAACGTGCACTGGCATCGCACAGTACACGGGCCTCTAGCATTTCGGCTCCACCGATGGGGTTCTTTAACGGGCACTGGCATCGCACTGTACACGGGCCTCTAGCATTTCGGCTCCACCGATGGGGTTCTTTAACGTGCACTGGCATCGCACAGTACACGGGCCTCTAGCATTTAGGCTCCACCAAAATGCGACCGCCGCAGCGGGGATCGAACCCGCGTCTTTCGGGTCGGTAGCCGGGCACCATAACCGCTGAGCCGCCGTGGCGGCCTGAAAGAAATTAGTAGAACGCTTAAGCTTCGCCTTAAAGATTCACTAAAGAGGAAGCTGATCGAACTCGTCTTTTTACCGCGGGAACTCCATCTACACGTTCCGGGCATTCTTAGAAACTTCGAATTATTGTCCTGTGCGGTCGATTGCGCTAATTAAATCCGATTAAACGTCCCAGCTCCCGCCTTTTTTTAAACTCAACGCGGTGGGTAGGCGGAGTCAACCATGCAACGCGTCAGGCAGACCCGTGGCGGCTTGCCGCTCTGCCATCGGCGGAGTGATACGTAAATCAAAGAGTGCACGTGTATTTTTATTTCCGTGGGCCTAATTTGCGGCTATGTTGTCTGTAACTGAAACTGTTTATTTACAGAAACCTAAAAAAACTAAATAGAAGCGAAAGCGAAGCCGCCACTGGACTGGCTGAAAGGCACTCCACGCGTTGGTTGACTCCGCCTACCTACCGCGTTGAGTTTAAAAAAAGGCGGGAGCCGAGACGTTTAATCCGCTTTATTTAGGGCAATCGGCCACGCAGGACAATAATTCGAAATTTATAAGAATGGCCTGAACGTGTAGATAGAGTTCCCGCGGTAAAAAGACTAGTTCAGGTTCCTCTTTAGTGCGCCTTTATGAGAAGACGTGATAGCGCCTTCTCCTCAATCACCAATCACGGTTGTTGATTACCAGCAACCAATCCCTATCTAGCTTACACTGCACGACATACTACGCCACTACATATTCATACACAATACACACCATTTGTTTCACTACAATGAAGCATCATAACACCGCCTTTTCATCCAACGCAATTTTTGATGCCTAATTAGTCTATTAATATTTGTTTTTAGTTTTTAGTTACTATAAGATCAGCACACATACCAAACACACGTTACTAAGTCATACGCACCACAACGCGTTCACTAGGTGCCCCTCTAACACGATTGAACCAACGACCCTTTGTGGCCTGAGGCATTTGTAAACTGTATATTGCCCCTTCTGTATGTAAGTACATAACCCCGTATATATAGTAAATACCATGTTAGAAAAAAACAAACAAACATTGTAGCCTATGCGTTGTGCGCCCGCCTGCCATGCAGACGGCCGGTGTCCGAAGCCCAATACCGGCCAATATTATTTTAATGAATTACTTCTATATTCTGAAATACCCCCATTAGAAGATCCTCCTCCCCAATTTTGGCTTCATTTGTACCATCGCCCAATTAGTTAGTTTTATTTGAAATTCCTTGGATTTTTTTCGACTGACGCAGGACGACGGACGACGCCTGTTCCCTGATATTCGCAGACACCGGTTTTACTTTGTCCAAAAAAAAAATCATCTTTTTACCCCATAGACGCCGCTGGGTTTCAACAGAATGAGCTCCGTATCCCCTGGCGCATCCTTGTGTCCGAGACGGGCATTAACGACGGGAACATTTGACTATACGTTTCTCCTGTTCGGCTGCTGGTCACAATCACGTGACCTCGGGCTGAAATTTCGGTGCACGTTATAAATTCACATTCACGGGTGGTCGGAATTAATTCGCAAAGTCCTCGAATACTGTGTAACTCGTAGCCTACGGTGTTGCTTTGGAATGAAAAAACTACGGCCCATTAACGTTGCTTCTAGAGTATTCAACTATCTCTGCAGTGTAAAATTTCTTTTTTTTTTTGCCATTCTGTCTCGTAGCACCATACAGCTATGAGATGATGTGGGGTCACTGGTGTCGTCCGGTGGCAATGAACTGTCATTGAACTTAACGGTACTGAACTGGGGGTGCGGTACGTGCACCTATCTTTGTGATATCTTCACCCAGATAAAAATTTTACAATTCCTTTTCTTCTTTCTGTCCGTAATTAAAATAATTCCCAGTCGAAACGATTCCCAGAATTGTGCCAGAAATACGACAATATGCTTTGCCATTTCTTCGTAACGACAGAGCTTTCTATACTGTCGTAGTATTTTTCTGTAGTTATATGTCGCTGCGAAAAGAAACCCAAAGCTACTACGAAAACTTCCGATTGCAAAAATCTCTCTTTAAAAATACTGCAAAAAACTTGTTGCGATGACAGAAGAGTTCTTGTTGTGTTTTTAGATAGGGACGCATTGAAAGAAGAGAAGAGAAAAACACTAATGATGAGCAGACTTTTTGAGAGAGTGTAAAAACCGCCTACATGACACACTATATTGCGAACGGAGTGTAGGAAATAAAAGCTCTAGATGGGAAGAGAATCGATGGGAAACTGAAAAGCTAAAAATAAAAAAGTCGAATAAAGCGGCGTCGTGCAAGCTCATTGTGAAATAGTATTTTGATGTGAACGGAGCATAAAGTTTCTCAATAACACTGACATCGGAAAAATATAAAAAAAATATCAAGTGCATACTGTACCATTGCAGAAAAGGGCACGGTAATGGATCGAACTGACTTGTCCGCGTTATTCAGCTTTCATTAGTGCTTTTTTTTAATGCGAAAACATTACTAGTCCCATTACGAGAAAAGCCGGCGGCGTGTGCGTGTGTTAGTGTGTGTACTCGCAGATGGTACGGAAAATCCCGGCGATGGCAAAAAAAAATAGGGTGACGTCATCAAGCGGCCGTATGGCGCACACAGCAAGCCGAGCACCGCCACTTCAGACAAACATATACATGTCGTTAGTATATATTTATTCTGACGAAATTCTGATTGTGGGACAGCATTCCAGTTGATGTAATACCATTTCTCGTTGTATACCGTTTATATATGCTACTCAAGTTGGAGGCTAGCTTGCGACAGGGATTCGAGCCAACGACATACGCACCTTCAATTGTATGCCTTCGCAGACTCTTTACTGCTTCCCTTATGGCGCTGTTGAGATGACCAGCGAGAAGGGAGACAGTTACTGCGCTATTTCCTTTATTATTATTATTATTAATAATAATAATATATAATAATAATAATAATAATAATAATAATAATAATAATAATAATAATAATAATAATTATAGGTTTTTGGGGAAAGGAAATGGCGCAGTATCTGTCTCATATGTCGTTGGACACCCGAACCGCGCCGTAAGGGAAGGAATAAAGGAGGGAGTGAAAGAAGAAAGGAAGAAAGAGGTGCCGTAGTGGAGGGCTCCGGAACAATTTTGGCCACTTGGGGATCTTTAACGTGCACTGACACCGCACAGCAAACGGGCGCCTTAGCGTTTTGCCTCCATAAAAACGCAGCCGCCGCGGTCGGGTTCGAACCCGGGAACTCCGGATCAGTAGCCGAGCGCCCTAACCACTGAACCACCGCGGCCGGTGTATTTCCTTTCCGCAAAAAGCTACTTTTGTATAAAAATTATGACGCAACCGTTCGTCGTACACTTTCAAGTATGTGGGAAAGTGGGGGGGTCAATGCACCCAGGGACAGTAATGCTTTCGCATTCCCACACAGTTAAGTGTATCTGCCGAATTGTGTAGCTTCCTGCTGTGTACTTTGCCCTATACGCTGAATTACTGAAGAATACGTTGCACGCCTTCAAGTGAACCAAATTGTCAAGTGCGGACCGGTGGCAAGCGGATGAACTGTTTGTGAATGCGCACTAAGATTGAGTTGATGGCATGAGAGAGAAGGAAAAATGAGCTCTGAGTGAGACTGAGTGGCGTATGTGAGTAAAGTGTGAGTGACATATGTGCCTTTCATTATGAGTGATGAATAACCGCAGAGCGCCGAAATTTTACGCAGCGGAAGAAACGGTGCCAATATTTTTTTCAATATATCAGTTCATTTCCGCATTCACCTTCTCCTTCGTTACGACAGCTTTTTTGTACGCAGCCTCAAAGTCACTCTGCTCCTGGCAGTGGGAGCTACTTAGTGCCGTAATGATGATCGATGAAGTTTAGTGGCGAAATGGTTACGTATGACCAAAGAGCGCCAAGTAAATACTCAAGCGCGTTAACTAATGCTTATTTATGGTAGCAACCTGCTGCGCGTGCTTGTGAATGCGTGCCAAATTATTTTTTCTCATAGGGCTCCACGTGTGATAAACGGTCTTCCAGGTATGACTAGCGAAGTAATTGCAGCCTTCTGCGTGCCTAACAAAACACGAATACTTGTGAGGGGTAAGTGTGCCGGGAAACTATAAACGGGGAAGATGAGGACGACGAAGAGGTTAAGGCAATACTTTCGAACTCAAAGCATGCTAATAAAATGAAAAAAAAAAACAAGTGGCGCAGTCTACTGCTTGAGACGAGAGAGTCCGCATAATTCATACAATATGCGGTGTTACTAAGCACAACTTAAGAATTAAGAATCGGAGGGCTGTTACATAATATCGTACTATTTAAGCAGCCAAATACCTGGTTACAGGTTGGGAACAGTTCATCCGCTTGACTGAGTGCGCAGGAAAATGATAAACGTGATGGCAGGAAACACGGAGTATTACGTAAGACGGAAGAATAGCGGACAACAAGAGTATATAAAAAATGAAATAAAATAAAAAAGGCGAAAGAACGAAACGGAATTAAGAATGTGGAGAGCGCCTCCTTGCTCCTACGTATAATGTGCCTCCGAAACTCTGGAGACGATGCTAAAACACAAAATGAGATCTGCGCGCGCTCCGGTAATGACACTAATAAACGAGCCCAGCCAAATTGCAGGGGTTGAACCACGCGCAAGGGCCTGTCGCTCCCGCAGGTACAAACACACAGACACAAGCGCACATTAAGAGTGGCGCCTGTGTACCGAGCTCTCGGGGACGCCACGGAGCTTTCGACGCTTTGTATATATGTTATGAGTTTTTATAGAGACCGTGTATACACGTACGTTGCAGCAGCACTGCCCGACTCACGCTTGGCTCGCTGGCTGCATGCATGTAGGCTGCCCGGACATCCTCCTATCTATCGCGTACTTCATCGCGCGCAGTCCACGAGAGAAAACGTAGCTGGAAAATTTACGAGCACTCGTCATTCCCCCCCCCCCCCCCCCCCCCTCGTTTGTAGAGGTGCGAGCCTGTGCCGGTGGTGGTGACGGGACTCCCCATATCCCGTATAATAGCTGCGCCCGGACTATTTATGCTGCGAGAGGTATGCGCGAAGGCGCTCAATGGAATGGGGCACCAGCAAAGGGACGGGCGGGAGAGCAGCGGGCGTCCGCTCGTGCGTAGGTTCCCGGCGCGAGCTCATTCGAGAGCGTAGCTTCCTTGCTGTGAGCTCGGCGCGCGTTGTTGCTCATGCAGTTGTCGCTCATGCAGTTGTCGCTCATGCAGTTGTCGCTCATGAAGTTGTCGCTCATGCAGTGTGTATGCGTCGGAACATGTTTTCGACCCGGTCAAGGTGCATGTGCTGATTGTTGAAGGTCCGTCTATGTGAATGTGCGTCTGTGGTGACAGCGCGAAAATTCATGGTTTACGCCATAACGGGAGCAAGCAATAAAGGCAAACTGCAAAGAAAAGGCAAACTGCAAGATCTACTGCCCTCCTCAGTTATGAAGTGAATGGTATAGCAATAACTGTACCGACCAGTGGAAGCCTCTTCTCTATGGGCCACTTAACAACCTGACCCAATACGGGACATGCTCAATAACGCCCACATGCCTACGAACTCAAATCGGATGCTTAGTGCCCACAACGTTAACGCCGGATTTCTCTGATACTACACCAGCATCGACGTTGAGGACGTCGACATGGCTTGCCTATAGTGGGAAGTCAGGCAGGTGTCACTGCGAACAAAAATAGCGAGAAAAAAAACAGAAGCCGAGAGGGGGAAAATTGCTGCGGTTTAGCTCTGCATGGTTAAATCTGGAGTGACGCGATAGCTACATCTGGGCGAGTAGAACTCGCTCAATCGAATTGCAAAGTCAGTCTTTCGCCGCTCCGTTTCGGTGGGCGTTCCTTCTTCATCTTCGTACCACTTGACACGGCGCATGCGCACAGCTGAGGCAGCTGTTCGCGCCGCGCCGCCGGCAGCAGCAGCCGCTCCGCACCACGTGATCAAACACGTGACCAACGGCGCCGCCACAGAGCTCAAGGGGTGCCACGCTGAAGGGTCGAAGAGGTGGCGTAGTGTAGCTATCGTTACAAAATAGTTGCGTAAAGAAAAGGCATTTAACGAGTCCTGTGATGAGTTTTTTTTTTTTTTTTACGTAGTCGTAAGGTATCTTCGTCGTGAAACAGAACCGCCTCGCAAACCTCCTCAACCTGCCGTTGTCATTTACGTGTGCTGCCATCTATTGTGCAGTTCTAGAAACACATGGAAGGATATCAAGCGCGACACCGAGGCTTGTCTCCCGCGGGCCGCTCTCCTTTGCTGGGAACTGTGACAGCATGACAGTGCACATGTAGCATGAAGCAGGCAGATTCGTCTCATGCCGGCAGATCCGTATGGCAATGTGAAGGTGATGCCCGGCTCGATGATGGCTGCCATTTTATTTACCCATCCAATGTGGTTCGCGCCATTTCCTGGCCTGCGCACAGAGTTGCACAGCGAAAAAAGCGTTACGGTGGCCCGAATGAGTTGCTGAAGAAATTCAAGCGAGACTATCGCGCAAAGCGCGAGGTTCCTGACAGGAGCTAGCTTGAGGTGTTTACTTATGTAACATGTCGTTCGACTTTCGAGCCAACGTAACGGCGGCGTTCTCGGCTCCATGAACAGTTGTCACAGATTTGTGGACATGTTAACCCCCATTCCAAGCCTGTCCTATATCATCAGCATCAGCCTTACTACCCCCACTGCAAGGCAAAGGCCTCTCCCATGTCTCTCCAATTAACCCTATCCTTTGCCAGCTGCATCCACCCTTTGCCTGCAAACTTCTTAATCTCATCT
>JARKHS020027536.1:107500-173935 GCA_030143305.2 Amblyomma americanum
AGTTTGTCTATCGATCGCATTGAACAGAACAGTTAAGACTGCCATAGAAAACCAACGGGGAATGCTTTAGACGATAGCAAAAACGTGAATAGCAAAAAGAAATTGAAGACTTCCATCGGATGGCCTGCGGATATATTGATTGTTATAGTGAAATCTTACATTATATGGAAAAATTGCGCTCATAAATGGTTTCCAGCTAAAAAAATGCTTTTGTCCAGAATTGTTGGTGCTATATATCTATCTAGCAAGATTCAGCAGGATTGAAATGGCAAGAAAATAATGAATTACGAACCGGGTCAGCTTTCCTGATGTCGCTCCTCCCACAGGCATAACTGGAAAGCTGTTACAGGTTAAGTAACAAAATGAGAGAAAATCTTGCAAATACGACAGCTAATGTGTCGAAGAACAACATCTTGGCATATACTGACATGGTCTACACAAAAAGCGTGCTGGCGCTAAAAGGCGGAGACGACACACACAAGACAGGACTGGCGCCAGTCCTTTCTTGTGTGTGTCGTCTCCGCATTTTAGCGCCAATACGCTTTTTGCGTAAACCATGTCATGCTACAACCAACTAGCTCAAATCAAAGATTTAATGTGACATACTGAGGCTGTAGGTCCTGACTGCAGCATTCCATGAACTTCGGTTTTCGTGGTTTAATGTAACCAACCTAGTTTGTGGTCTGGTTTAACGTAACCAGCACAGTTTTTTGTCCTCCGTATATGAGTTATTTAGCGCTGTGAACTGATGAGGTGATGATGATGATTATGAGTTTTTATGGCAAAAGGGCAGCTTTTGAACAAAAAGAGCTATGGCCCAAAATATTTTTCATACAAGGTGGGCCATAGACCCATTTTCCAAGCATTTCACCCAAGAAACACCGAGCACCAGGCTAGGGGAAAGCTTATACCCATTGTACCCATTGTATTGTATCTATTGTATCATAGAGCTATTATACTAACTCTCACTGTATTTAACCCGAAGCATTCTACGGCTTGCTTCAAAGAAAAGCCACCAGGGTACTCCACAAAAGCTCCATATTCATTGCTTTATGCAAAACGAACGAGCATTAAATACAACACACAACGCAAATAACCTATAACTGAAAATTCATCATTTCTATAGTGCATCGACGTGGCACAAGAAATTGTTTACAGCCCTACGTAAACTTTCCGTTATATCTGCGCAACTCACCCAGACATGGGCGCAGCAAACGTATATATAGAAAATTGAGTTTCAGTGACAGCATCTGTTCCGCTGAGCTTGCTTCGCAGACTAATATTCATTCTTTTACATAATGCCGGACTGTTGCATACTTTGAATACTGCAGATAGTCTACCCTGTATAGCATTTGGCTGTATATGAGGCAAGCAAACACTGAGGCAGCACTGGCAAAGCTTAACAAAACTTCGCAAAAACCGGTCGCATATTTGCGACTAGTTAATAGATTACTATAATTTCCGGTCAACACACTGACTGGTTAATGGGGTGGGTTAATCAATCAAGTTTCCTGCAGGTGAGGGCTCACAAACCAGTTTGCACCAACCACGTGGTTTTTATTTGCTTTTTACTTGAGCTGTAGTACAGCCTACAGGTGAACGCCAGAATATTCCAGCACTATAGGTCGTCGTGGTATTTGACGTCTTGTAGGCGAGACAGAATGCGTCAGATTTTACGCTCCTAAGAACCCTTCAGTAGGTGCACCTACGCCCCGAATAGAAGACATGCACTCAAGCCACAGTGGTCCCCATTTTGGTGTCCATGCAGCGTGGCGAAAGGCTACGGCGCGTGTTTAATAGTCTTATCCCCCCTTCCTCTATAGCCTGCACCGCTGAAGCTGGGTGTTGGACACCAAAATGGCGTCCGTGACGTCACGTGAATATTTCCTATACATGTCACCGTCATGCGGGAGGAGAAGGTAAAAAACGTGAGATTTCAGATTAATCCATCTTTCAGATTAGTTGGCCATAATGCAAAGATCCTCATCAGGCACTGCGCCCGCATTTGTAGACGTACCCTAAACACTATCAAATCATAGCATACAAGACGCAATGTCCACAAACCTGGGTGCAATTGAAATGCGGTGAAGTCTTCAATACCTTTCTCAGAGTAGTCTCAAGCCAGGAGCGCCAAATGACAGCGGAAAATCATTTTTAGGAGGGGCACTCCTGAGATCACTGACATATATCTGGTATGGTTCATGCGAGTTTCTGTTTTCTTTATTGCTTGTTTTGCAAGCATGAGCACTTTAACACGCCTAAAATGCTCCGATTTATTGACATAACGGCTCCTTGCGATAGGAATAGATAAAAAAAAATTCAGTTTAGACCTTTAAGGCAGTGATCATGATGCGAACACACGAGGACGCGACAAAGATGACATAATTAATCATCTGGTTGGGTGGTAGTTTTTGCTGTGCAATCTTGGCATAATTTCCTTGCAGAAACCTGGACACGACAAAATTTTCGCGGAATTAGCGAATTAGCGTCCGTAACGTCACGTGAATACTTCCTATACATGTCACGGTCATGCGCGAGGAGAAGGGGAAAAAACGTGAGATTTCAGATTAATCCATCTTCCGCAATGATCCGCAAAGATCCTCATCAGGCGCTTCGCCTACATTTGTGGACGCAACCTGAACACTATCAAATCCTGGCAAACACAATGCAATGTCCACAAATCTGGGTGAAATTAAAATGCGGTGCAGTCTTCAATAGCTTTCTCAGAATAGTCTCAAGCCAGGAATGCCAAATGACATTCATTGCGGTCTCACTCTGACATGATCTAGATCTAGTCAAAATGATTCAACATATATTCCTTCAAAATCATGACGAGATCGTCGTTCAACTTCGTTTCATTACTGTGTGCCTTCGGCATCATCACAATACACACACGTAAAGATCGCCAATCGTGCAAGCACGCTGATAAATGTGACGGCCGACCTCGAGCGAACATCGCTGATTATAACAGAGAAGTCATACCCATGGCAATGATTTCACGAACATCACATCTGCACGGTGCGCAGCTGTTCAAGTTCGCCACATGCTGCGGAATGCTTTGGCGTGTTTCGAAAACTTGGTATGTGGGCATTATTGCCTCCGTCGAAATGTGACCGCCGTAGCCGGAAACGCGGTCTCGGGCTAACTATAGTCGAACGAGTCACTGAGACAAGGAGGTTCGTTCGTGACGAGTTCGAGGTCGCTGCTTCGATGCTTGGCCAACAGTCCACCGCATTTTAGGTGAGGGCAACTTGGAAAAACCGCGATGGAAGAACCCTTAATCATGGTGCCCATTCTCCACAAAGCCGTTCCCCGTAAGAATTTACACTCTAAAAAATGGCGTGATTGTAGTCCTTTTCAGCGATAAAAGTACTGATGCCGTGGAAAGCTCTTATTGGCGTAGAGTTAAATCGCTGTCGAATGAGTTCTTATGGTGCAAATCTTAGCCTGTCAACGGGCTAAATTTATACAGCGTCTGGTCAAATGTGAAGTATAAGCTCTTCAGGGCTGACGTTACTGTTGTTCGGAAAGAATAATGATATGCTTTACTTTTGGATGCATGGTGTTCCATTCATAGAAAAAAACCTCAGTGCTTCGAATTTCTCAGCGCCTCTCAACGCGACGTGAACAGCAATAGTGTTGGGGTCGTTTTATTATTTGTGTGTCGGTAGTAATAATGCGAAGGCTGCGTTCCTCCAGCATGAAAGTTAATTCTACACCATTTAGTTCAATGGCGCCTCTCTCTACAGGAGATACTTGTTAGCTGTTAAGAACTCCAGGCAGCGTAGGTGAGGGAGCGCAAGTGTCTCATTGCATCGTATAAATCGTGCTCACGACTGGGGTGAATGACTTTACAAGTTGTCGTTCCTATTTATATGGAAGGCTATTGGAGGGGGCAGGACACGATATCCTTTTATCCTCAGGAGATTTCAACACTGATGCATTACGAGCCACACGATGTGGCTCAAATCGAATCCCTTGGGCTCTAAACTTTTGACGAAGGCTATACATGAGGCCTTCAGTTGGCCTTCAGCCGCTTAGGGTAGGTGTTTCAACAAAGTGGAATTTGGTATGCTAGATATAACGCTCTGACACTGCAGTGGTCTTTGAAGATCGCCATAAAGAGAGAGCTCAAGATTAATTTTGACAACCTGGCGTTCTTTGAAGGGACTAACAACTGAATTCTAAGGACGTCTACAATTTTTTTCGGCTGTTTGAAAGCGAGCGTTCGTGGCGCCTTAGTCCGCTACGGCTTTGTTAAAAGCGCTTTAGAAGATTTTTGCCGACCTTTTTTCGAGAAGTGGATGCGGCCGTTTTTATATATCCCGATGCTGTAAAATCTGATAGCGAGCGCGATATCGCTGCGATTGCACGCCGGCAAAAGGGATGAATGAGAAATTAATATAGTCACAGCCGTCTTGCAGTAATTAGCCATCCTTAATACAGCATAGCGTGCATTTCAAGGCTGTTACGGCACAGTGACGTAGGCCTCGTCGACAGTACAAATTTAGTGGACTGTGGTTAGCGTTTCGACCAAGAAATACTTAACACTGTGGCGCCATCTAGTGACAAAAGCTCAAAACACATCACCTGCGAAGCGCAGGGAGCGTTGCGTTTCACTGAAGGGTGCATTCGTGAGAGTGTAAACTACATAATTTTTATTTGACGACCACATCAGAAAGAAAAAAGAAAACACCACACTCTTAACAACTTATAATACTTTACCGAGATGTGATCATGTGGTGGGATACACCGTGAAAAAGTTACACCTCAAGATGTCGTATCAGTTCGCTTTATTCTATTCTCATTACCAAATTAAAATGACAAGTTCTCATTTCTTGGATATTACAGCGCTCGGCTTTTGCAATACGAGACACGACCTTTTCGTTTCCACCGTCATTACATGACACGTTGTGGTTATTGTCGGTCCTTTTAGGGTACACTGGTGTCACAAATCGGTGCCACCACGGCCAGGAATCTATCTCGCTACCTCCGGCTCGTCAGTCGAACGCTACTGAGCCAACAGGGCCGGTAAGTCGAAGACCCACCATCCGTTTTATCAAGCCCAAAGCGAAGCTGTATATACTCGCTAGCAGGATGGCCTGTCCTGTGGAACCCCTGAGAGCCCTTGGGAAAGATGTTACACGTGTCCTTGTCTTATCAGCTGTCAACAACGAGAGAGGGGCGGACAGCAGACAACCACTCAACTTTCTCGAAGTTCGTCGCATGCATTTCAGTGAAATCTCGTGTATGTGTATACGCCGGGGGTGAGACCCCTTCGCGAGTTGCTCGCGCATCATGACGTCGCTGCCACGCGGGTGATTGACGTGCGAGGCGAAGGCCCGAGGCACGTCAGCGCCCGGAACAACCTAGCACGGTGGTCGAAAACCGCGTCGGTTGTTCCTGTTCTCCACGTGGACCCAGGCCCCGAAGAGAAACGCCAAAGGGCACGTGAAGAGAGCGAGCGAGGAGGACCGACAGGCGCTTTAGAGCTACGGAGGCGAACCACCGTGCATACGAAGACGAGTCATAGGGGCAAAACAGGAAGCCGTGAGCAAGACGAGGTTGCCTTTTGAAGAAGCAAAGGTTGAGGACGAAACCGGGTTGTAGAGTGAAAGCTGCGAGCTCGCCGTCGTGCGTGAGTGCTCCTCGATTCACGAAGCAGGAAGAACAATAACAAGAACAGCAGCAGGAACAACATGTCTTAGCGGCCGTGTGTGCGTGCGAGAAAGAGCGGCGATAATCGATTAGGCGAGCCCCGTACGCATGGGGGCGCGCGCGTCCGCCACCACGCTGCAGAGCGGGGGGTAGTCGGTGGGAGGGCTGCAGACAAGGAGGGACCATTGAGGAGCTCAACGGACGTCCTGGCTCCGGCAGGGGTGGAGCCACGCGGATCGGCCGGCTCTACTCGGGTAGGCAGCCACGTATGTGCTGGCAAACTGGTTTGACCAGATAACTAATGACGGGGCTCGGGGCAACCGGAGCCCCGTGTAATGCCGGCAGGAGCAGACAGGGGTCACGCCGAGGGGCCAGCCGTGATCCATTCTTGGCGCCGTCGACAGGTCCATTCATCCTGCTGGTTTCGGCCTCCGGGACTCCTGCGTGCCGCGGACGGCGCCGTGGTCTCGCAGCAGTGCCTTCTTCTTCTGAAGGCAGACGTGCAGCGTGCTGTTTATACCTGCCTCGCCCAGTCGTCATCGCTGGCCGCCCTGCCTGCTGCTTCGCCGTGAACGAGGCGCCGATTAGCATCGACGACGACCAGTGCTGGCGGTGTGGCGCCTCTCTTCGGCTGCTTTAGCTGGTCCGGGCGTCGTCGCCGTGTCGGCCAAGAGGGGGAGGGGGGGGGGGGGGACTGTTCATTCACCAAAAACGTGGTACCGCGTTTGCTCGCGTAATCACGGCGCGCACCCCTACTCCGCGCCTCCCCGTGAGAACTTTGCGCGTCGCCGTAGGAGGGTTGAGCTCGGACTCAGCAGCGCCCCCTGCTTTTTGCTTTTTCTACTTCGCCTGGTCGTCTTTCTGGGAGAGAGGGCTGTCCGTGTGCTCAAGGGGTGCGCTTTATTCTGCACAGGCTACTACTCCAGGGTGGCTTTCGATTCAGGGGGAGCACCTTTGAGTGGTGCTCATGGAAGGGACGGAGGGGTTAGTAAAGAGGCCTAGCTTGCTTTGTTTTATGGCTTCTTAGTAGTGTGCTGCCGTGGTGCCCATGAATGAAATTACGAGGCAGAAGAACTCGGCAGCTTCAGCCAAGGACAGCCTTCTCCCTTATAGGTTGCGTGCTTTCAGCGCGTAGAACATTAAGCGCATGCCTTCACGGTGTCCTCGCCAGGCGTACAACGCAAAAAAAGAACATTATATAGACAGAAGACGTGTTTATGTTGGCGCGCCTTAGTGTGCGTGACCGAGAACCAAGGTACGGAGTCTTGACTAATCGACGAGCGAGCGCACAGAATAATTTGGAGAAGGTTAGTTAAGAGTATAATCAGCCAGATTAAAAAGAAGAGACGCATACATCATCGTAGGCATTGCCCACAAATATGAACGTTACTAGGCTTAAGCCTCAGGCAAATCACGTATAAATTACATGTCGTCACGTACAGTGGTTACGACATGCGCTGAACAGCAACAGGGCGAACAAAGTATCCGGCAGCTTTACTGTTTATGGTCGAATTCATGCCCTCCAAAGAAGCAAAGCAGCGTGGTGGCGGCAGTAGCAGCACCTGCTACTGCCGCCTATGGCTGGGACTCGGTGCGCGGAGCGTCGTCTTTGCGCAAGGTGTTTGATCTCAGTTCGCTAATGAGCCCTTGAATTCTCTTCTTTAACTCAGCATTTTCGTGCTTAGGTGATTTAAGCTATCATTTTCCATGTTTGTTTGCATGGCGTTTATGGGAGCAGGGGAGAAGACTTTGCCCAGCTCACTTCGCTCTGCTCTTGAGAGGTCTTGTCTTTTTCTTTAGGCTGCTGCCTCTGAAAATAAGGCTGCTGGACCCACGTAGCCCCTAATTGCACGACCCCGAGTGTAAACTAGTCTAATCTGCGTATTGTTTCCGCACGCTTGACGTGTCACTTTCTACGTAACAGCGCATACTTCAAAGGAGATAGCAAGGAAGATGACATTTTATTTTCCACGCTGTGAAATTCACGAAGCTGCGCCTGTAATTACTTGATTGCCATAACTGCAGGTACGTCTTAATGAAAGCTTTTTAATGAGGAAGGGTAATTTCTCGCCGAGGAGGAGGAGGAAAGGCGGGAAGGTTGACCGGGAGAATTAACAAACCTGTTTGCTACCTTGAACTGGGAGAAAGGGAGGAGGCGACATGAAGGCGAAGGAGAAAAGGAATTTACATCACAATGTGCAGTCTAACGCGATTTCGCTTCAGGGTTCGCCTATTCATATCAGGCTGGAACGAATACATATGAGCTTGGCTAGCCGCATCATTCCTCTATTGTGCACCGTCATGTTACTTTGCGGAATAAGATACCGTTACGCGAGATAGTAGCGCCGCGGTGCGGCCCCGCAGCTGATCCGGCGACCGTAGCCGTGATCCGTTTACTTTTTCGGCCGATAATATATTTCCATGCAATAGCGAGGCAATCAATACCCGCCACGGTGCACATTAGTGGCTCTCTGTCGAAAAAAAAAACAACAACAGAATCGTGCCCAAAATACGACAGAATGTTTTGTAGCAGGGGCAGATTTTTCGGTGCTATTGCATTTCTTTGTAGTACTGTAGTGTTATTCAGTACTTCCGTCGGTACCACAAGGGACAGAACAATCGTACAGAAAAAAACTGTAGTTACTACAAGGCCATGTCCCAATATACTACAACAAAATCCGTTGGGACGACAGAAAACTTTCTGATGTGTTTTTCAATTGGCCTATGACATTAGGCTGCAAGGAATGAGGACTCGCGATAGAATCCCAGCCACAGTGGTTTCAACAGCGGCAAACTAAAAAACGAATTCATATGTGCTTCCGATCTCAGAGCAAGGTCGTCGAAGTTCATCTGGAGCCGTCAACTAAAGGGACTTTTACTCCCCTCTTCCTTTCATTCCGAACTTCATCTCTTCCCGCCACGCGTGGATCAGGTGTCCACCGTGAGAGAGTTACTGAGTTTTTCCTTTCTTCGTAACTGCCGGACCCAAGAAATGCTATAGAAGAAAAGGAAGCAGTTTTCCGCGATTTCGTAGAAACGTGATGCGGATCAAACTGAAAGCAGGGATATTCACATGACCCAGCTGCCAACAGAAGCCAGTACACCTAGTGTTCCTGTATATGCTTTCGCAGTGAGCAGAGTTGCGCGAAGACCCGCCATTATACTCCAAGTTCTGCGGGAAAGCCGCTACTCGTGTGGCACGAGCAATGTGATTCAGCATCGCCGGCTGTGTTTGGTACTTCGCTTGCTTTTTATAATGTTATAATGGATCAGAAGCGACACGTTTGCCTTGTTTTGTTTAAGTTCGCAGCCACTTAAGCTACATTCCAGCATTATTTCAAATAAAATCACTACACTGGAAACTCGATCGTCAGATAACTCGTTGGACAATTTTTATTGTTACCCTTTGTAAATAGTGTATATATGACCAATCCCTGTGTCCTTTCTTGCTGTCCCCTCACCTCTTTCATTTAACTTCTTCAAACTGCCTGCTATCCTTTATTTCCGCTGCCCCAGCTCAGGTACATGCCGCCGCCACAGTGATGGCAGATGACGGGGTTAGCAAAAATCTTTTAACTTCCATTTTTATTATTATTATTAATAAACGCTTACTACTACCACTACACTACTGCTACTACTACTACTACTACTACTACTACTACTACTACTACTACTACTACTACTACTACTACTACTACTACTACTACTACATAACTCGTCCGGAAAGGAAATCTTCGGTGATTTTCCCAGCGATTTTCTGAGTCATGAAATGAGCGGAATCGCCATGCATTCAGTTCAGCGTAACACAGCACATGCTATGCTGAACAGACTTAGCATAGCGTGTACCGCTCGCCGCTAGTGGCAGCGCCAGTACCACAGCGCACGGGCAGATGGCGCCAGGTGCCTGAACGTGGCGCTTCAGGGGAAATCTGCGCATGATTAGAAACAGCACTGCGCCAGTGAAGTCGGCTGCGCCGCAACGAATTGGAACATTTGACGTCAGCGGGGCCATAATGTGATCGCCGCTCCGCGGATAGCTTTACAAGCGGCGCGAAGAAAACATTTGCGCAACTCTGCTCCCCGAGAGTGCATATATGAATAGGAGGAAAGTAGCTCCCTCTTTTGTTGTCACTGGCAAATGGACCTGGCGCTGGCCTCCGAGATGACTAGTCCGTGTTCGAGCTTCATTCAAATCCGAAAAGCGAAGGTGGTAGGGAATAAAGAGGAAGAGGTACAGGATGTAACCAAGGTCTGTTCAGAAAAAAATATGGAGTGTACTGCTACGGTACAAGACGGCGGCGGAGTTTCTTATGCACATCCCCCTAGCACCTATCCAGACTCTCCAGTTTGCTTTTTAGGAAGCCCGCTTCCACGTCCTTGCTATAGTGCACAGTTGACTGACATGTCATTTATGTCACAACCTCTTAGAGACTTAGCATAGCTCACACGACTGCCGTTTACGTACCGTCGTGGCTTACCACGCACTGCCAGGTGCCGGCCAGCTGGGGCCATACCTTCCTCGCGAAGACGATTTGCATATGTGAAGTGGCGGCGCGTGGTACAGGGTGCCGGTACGCGCTATGCTAAAAGGAGACACCTTTAGCACACCGTGCTACCGTTACCAGCGTACCGGGAGCCCGACCACCGCCAGTCCGCACGCGCCGATTGGTCCCGATGCGGCTGGAGCATGCGCAGCTATCGGGTACCTGGCTCCATCTGGTGCACTCCAGGCGATTAGTGCATGCGCACTGACGGCTCGCGGGCTTCCGGTACTCCGGTAACGGTAACATGGTATACGGTATGCTAAAGGTGTCTAGTCTCCACTATCATTTAGGTAACTCTCTGCCTTCCAGTGCTATACGTTCCCCTTCCCTCAGAATTTGGCAACTGTAAACCTTTATTGCAAGAACACAGAATATAAACCCACTTCGTGGAAAAATATTCTACAAAGAAGGGAAAGAGAGAAATCTAGCAACCAAAAAGATAACATGAATATCGTTGGGCAACATAGTTGACTCAGGAGAAAAACTGAGTAACAAACACACATGGCACACTATCTTAAAAACAACGCTGTAACAATCAAGGAACACCAGAAGTAACCTAGTTCCACGTGTGGTCTAGATATGTTCTTTCGCATTCAGAGCAACTGATGGTGTGCTTATACACGATTCTCCCTGCCTAGATATGTAAGAAGTCTCTATAATCTCGCATGAAAGTCGCTCCTTGTGTATTGTTCATATTTCTGCTTTTTCACAAAGTGAGCTTCCACGTGTGGTCGTGAAGACCACACGTGGGATTAGGTTACTTCTGGCGTTCCTTTATTATCACAGCGTTGTTTTCAAGATAGTGTGTCATGCGTGCTGTTACTCAGCTTTTCTCCTCAGTGAGCTATCTTGTCCAACGATATCCATGTTATCTTTTGAAGCGAAAAGCTTCACTACGCGGGTCAGAGCCGAGCTTCGCGTGAGCCGAACTGGTGAGTTATGCGCATGCGCGAAAACGAGTGACGTCACGCGCCGCGCAGGTGGTCGCTTCTCGGCCCTCGCCGCAGACGTCGCCTGACCTTTCGGCGCAGCCGCGCGCTACTGCACATGTGCGTCATGTGCATGCGCAAGGAGGCTATATAATGCGCTTGCCAGAGAATAGGCGTGCGCACTCGACATGGAAGGGAAGGAGAGTGCGGCTGCTGCTAGACTACGCAGAAAAGCTGAGAAACTAAATAACAATGTATACAATACCAGCTAACCTACGAAACGTGACCATGACGTCAAACCAAGCATAACTGAAGCTTTCCGCTTGTATATCCAGGCTTAACCAGAGCGAAGCCACTGCCTAATTTTTTGGTTGCTTTTTCTGTTTCCGTTCTGTTTAGAAAATTTTTTGCACGAGGTGGGTTAATATTCTGTGTTCTTCCAATAAAGATTTAAAATAACGCTCGTGTCATGTCTTGCTTCTTCCTTTCGTCCTCGTCTTTCGTGCTACCTTCATCATGGGTTGGATTCAACTCGCCCAGCTTTCCACCTTAAACGTTTTCTTTGACCAAGTACTGGTACAACAGTCGCATTATTTTCTATTTGGAGGGATATCGGGAAGTTGCTGTTCATTACTGTAACGTAACTGCCAAAAGCGCTTTAACCTAATCTGGTTTTGCTTATTTCTTAATATCCGGATCTGCGGTCACTACTTGGTCTACGTGTAAGTACTCTCCTACAAATTCCAATGCAGTTTAACCTCGCTACTGCTTCGTTATAGCTGTCACTTCGTTAGAGCTGCAGCTGACCTCAACTGGTCGCAACTCTTGCATGCCAACAGGCTTACGTTCCACCACAACGTAACTGGCGCTTAGTCTGCAGCCAATGTGCGCTGACGCCGTTGTGGCTAGCTTATTTATGCATCCAAAACGGGTGTTCCGTCCAAAGCCATCAAAAACGGGTGCTGTTGATTAAAGCGTTGCCGAGCACCCGCTTTTACCGCAGCTCGCATCTGGTTCAGCGCCTAGACGACGCTACCAAAATTTTGAAGACGGTGTCTCCGGTCTTCTACCATTTAATGCCTCCAAGGACGCCTTAGACACGTAATTAAAGCTGCAAATGGGCCTAGTTGGTTCATATTGGTTCAATTGGTTCGTACCTGTGAGTAGCGCACTAATGAAGTTAACGTAGACACGTGCTCCGAGCGTCCTGAGGCGGACAATTGCGGTTACACTAACCGAATATATTAGCCTCGCCAACGCACAGCCGTTTCTTTCGCGGCCCACACAGCCTTCAGCACCTTGAAGGAATAATATAGCCGATGACATGGAGAGACTTATTCTGGATATTTAGCTTCGTTGTCCTAGCGCTGAAGCTAACACAGACCTCGGCAAAAGCTGAGCTCACGATGGCGATTTCACTGCATCTGTTTTGGTTGGCTTCTCCGCATTACACTCATGCACGATGGGCAGCATTGCCGTTTTACGCCTTCACCGCACAGCAGCAATGTCTTGTGGTGAAAAACAAGTGCGCCAGACCGAAGGCTATCGCTTTGATCATGACCACCTTTTAGTCAGCAGAAATCAACTTACGCCTCCATTTTGCACCGCTGTCACTTGTCTTGGCCTTGTGAAACGAGTGGAACGCCGATACCGTCAAGTACACCAAGCGGCCAAACCATGCGTTGCGACAATGCCACAAAAACTAAACTGAACACGGCAGCTGAGAGGTGCAGTGAGCTCGGAGTGGGCTGTGTGCAGCGAGAGGTTTTAGATACGGGTAGGTAGGTAGGTAAACTCTTTTATTGCGCCCAAAAACAGGGGACCAGTCAAAGGACCGGTTGCGCGGACTTAGAGGTGCAGCGGCCGTGAGCAGCGCGCTGCCTGACATTAGGCACCTTTAGCCTACCGTGTACCATATGTTACCGTTGCCATAACCGGACTACCGGGAATCCGCACACTTCCAGTGCGCACGCGCTGATTGATCCTGATACGACAGGCAGCGCGCAGCGGCCAGATGCCTGGCGCCATCTGGCGTCCTCAAGGCGGTCTGCGCATGCCCGCTGACGACGGTCGGGCTCTTAGTACTCCGGTAACGGAGCGACAGCACGGTACACCGTATGCTAAATGTGACCATTGTTCAGCGGGCCATGTACCGAGTTTCGACCAAGCTGAGTGTGACGGCGTCAAAATTTTGTCGCGGCGAAGTTTACGCTGACGTACCGTCTATAATTTTTGGCCATGTTTTATGAACTGAGCAGCTTGTATGCGGTAACTTCATTTTGTTGCATCAAATGAATATGTAACTGCTGCGCACCACAAATCGACGTACCCAACGCAAAACGGCTGCTGTGGTCCATTTTGGGCTCGTTATATCTCTTCGCAGGAAAATTTTAGTTCGTAAGAACTAGTTATCAAATACATGGTCTTCTAATGGATCACTCAAGGTTTATACCTGTTCATTTCGTAAACCCGTTATTTATTTACACACCGTTTCGTTATAGCGAGCTTTAACTGCATATCTCTATCATACGCTGTTCCCTGCGATGCAAGCAATGTGAAACAATTAAGCGGCTATGATAAGCTCATGTATTTGAACCTATGCTTTCTTGTTTAATTTGATTTGGGGGGTTTAACGTCCCAAAGCGACTCAGGCTATGAGGGACGCCGTAGTGAATGGCTCCGGAAATTTCGACCACCTGGGGTTCTTTAACGTGCACTGACATCGTACAGTACACGGGCCTCTAGAGTTTCACCTCCATCAAAATTCGACCGCCGCGGCCGGGATCGAACCCGCGTCTTTCGAGCCAAGCCATGCTTTCTTGTGAAAATGAGTTGGAGCGCTTTAATTCTAGTGGGCTCGGCCAAAAATGATAAGAGCGCCAAGATTGGCAACTGACCTGATCGGCGGATGAACCTTGGACCGACACTGAGTCAACGTTAAGCAGGGACGCCGTTTCATAAAGGTTTGCCAGGTAGGTTGGGCCGACATGCAGTGGCGAATTTCCTATCGCTTTTTTAAGGCACCCGCCGCTATTTCGTGCCAATGGTGGCCCAACCAATGGCGGTCAAAATACAGATCAGCAGTGATCTGTGACGTAGGAAAGGTGCGGTGGTGCTGTTCTCAACAAGTGGGGGGGTAACAGCTGAGGGTACGACCCACAGGCACGCATGTAAACAAATATTTTGAAAATAATTTTGTGATTTCGAAGTGCACCTTTGAGGTGCTGCAAATATGGAACGTCAATTCAAATCTAATGTATTGTTGGCTTTGGCTTTATGGAGTTTAACGTCCACAAGCGACTCAGGCTACGAGGGGCGCCGTAGTAGAGTGCTCCGGATAATTTCGACCAACTGGGGTTCTTCAGCACGCACTGACAACGCACACTATACGGGCCTCTAGCATTTCGCCTGCATCGAAATGCGACCGCCACGGCCGGGATCGAACCCGAGCCTTCCGGGTCAGCAGCCGAGTACCACCACTGAGCCACCGCAGCGGCCGATGTATTTTTAAAAGATCATAATATGTACTTCCATGATGGATATAAACCGCGTTGGGGGTACCACGCGGAAATGCGGCTCGTATAGTCTGATGTAAACGAAACATTCACAAAATATTTCCTCTTATCAAAGCGCACGTATGAAGCAGGCGGTTCGTTAATAGCCTGCGACTACTTTTAAGGTGAACATGACAAAGTATGCAAAGCCATTTCGAAGCTCATATCTTTTTAAAGCGTCCCGATAAATGTGTGTTGCGATGCCGGACAAACCCTCCACAAGTTCTATAGGTGCTGAATCAGCTGGGTGCTTCCCCGAAGCGACCAGGCTCCTCGTGTAGCTGGACATGCTGCCGCGTGTGCTACATTTGTTCGCAAATACGCTCGTACACAGACAAACTAGCCTAAACAGATCTACAAGGAAAGCAGTTCTCAAACGACATGGTAAGCCAACCGCGTACCGCAGCGCACGACTGCGCGGACGATACCCCTATCCGGCTCCGGCGTCCGCTAGCGCCTTCTGTGTTCGTGAACACGCACGAATATTCCGCCCATTTGAGGTAGAAGTGGCAAACTCAGCAAAAAAAAAAAAAAAGGAAACACAGATTCATGGTTGCAAAGTACTTCATGGTGTCATTTACCGTACTTTACGGGATGAAGGTCACCTTTGCAACCCTTACGCTCTTGTTTTACGGCTCACAGCAGCCTTTTGCAGGTGCGCAAACACATATAAAAATATGCGCGTGAAGAAAATTTGACATGAACGGCAGGCGCTTACTGGCAACATAACCGCTTTATCGCAACTCTCAGTATAAATACTTGTGAACAGAAACAACGAAAAATTTCAAGAAACTACAACAAAGATGATAAACTGAAAAGTAGGAATCATTATATAAAAAGCAGATTTCGTACCCCAATAGCAGAGTAGGTGATCGGTTTTCATCCTTTCTTTTTACAATTATTTGTACTGAACATTGCACTAAAACGCTTTTTTTCCGTATAGTAAAAGCGCCTGTTATGATTGTCTACCCGTTGCGCCTTGTTTTTTTAGCGCCATGTAGTCGGGCCGGAACAAAATGCGAATACGCCTATGCCGTGCTTTTCGACTTTGCCGTCGAAATATTCCTTTAAAACTGGTTTATGAATACGTGTAGACCTTTTATCCAGAAATACGAATCAGGCTAGTTGTGCACAGCAGATGAAAGTATACAAGGCAAAATAATTTGTGTTGTTCACAGGCGCGTTCATGTTTCATTTCGGCCTGACTGTACATGCAATGAACTTGTATCAACAAGCCCAACTTTGCCCTGCTTTGTGTTTATTTAACGGCTATAACTTCTCTTCTAAATTCGACTGTAGTCTGGCAATATCAGCGTAAAAGTCTTGACACCCTTAAAGGTGTAACGTTGTGCCAGGGCTAACACCCTGCGAGTAATAATAATAATAATTGGTTTTGGGGGAAATGAAATGGCGCAGTATCTGTCTCATATATCTTTGGACACCTGAACCGCGCCGTAAGGGAAGGGATGAAGGAGGAAGTGAAAGGACAAAGGAAGGAAGAGGTGCCCGTAGTGGAGGGCTCCGGGATAATTTTCCTGCGAGTTCAGTAGCCTTTTTTCTTCACGGTGGAATGTCTACGCTAAGTGAATGCCCTAGCTGTGTTTGGCGACGAAGGACGCGATGCTTTGGGGCTGCAATGCTCGGTGCCTACATTGCGCAGGCCACTGCTGCAGAGGCCTGTGAATTTCAGACCGCATTTTGTAGCATAAGCTACACTGGCCGAGGCTGACCAGTTTCGCGTGCATCTTGGAGAGCCGTGCTGCGCATGCGCGAGGAGCAGTGACGAAGCTGGGAATCGAACCAGGGCCTTCGGCGTTTGAGGCGCAGACGCTACCACTCCGCCACGACGGGTCGATGTTCAAACCGTGAATAAAGGCGCAAAATACATAAGCGCAAGGTATCCGACATACGGAAGTTTAATATGGAAAGAATCGAGCATGCTCTATAGAACGGAGGTAGCCTAAAAGCGGTGAAGAGGAAACTAGGCATAGGGAAAAACAAGATGTATGCGTTAAGAGACAAGGAGGGCAATGTCATTAGTAATATGAATGAGATAGTTAAAGTAGCCGAATGGGGTGGAGCGCATATGGCAGGTTCTCTGAGATCACGAGCAGCAGGTTACCAATATCCCACAAGAGAAAAGTGTACAACAGCTGTATCCTATCGGTACTCACCTACGGGGCAGTAACGTGGAGGCTAACGAAAAGGGTTCAGCTTAAGTTAAGGACAGCACAGCGAGCCATGGAAAGGAAAATGATAGATGTAACGTTGAGACCGGAAGCGGGCCGAGTGGGTGAGGGAACAAACGCGTGTTAATGACATCCTAGTCGAAATCAAGAGGAAGAAATGGGCTTGGGCAGTGCATGTACTGCGAACGCAAGATAACTGCTGGTCCTTAAGGGTCATTGGAGTGGATTCGAAGAGAAGGCAAGCGTAGCAGGGGGTGGCAGAAGGCTAGGTGGGCGGATAGATGGATGGAAACAACTTTTATTAGAAAGAAAGGAAAGAAAAAATCTTCCAGGGTGGTGTCCTACTGGTCCAGGAGTCGACGGCTTGTGCCTCACATAAGGCCCGATCCACCAGCCATTTCTGGCCGGTGGGCTGAGCGGTCCGTAAAGCAGCCTCCCAGGAAGAATGAGTGGGATTGGGGATGGGGGTTACTGCCTGGGGAAGGACATTCCCAAAGGTAGTGGAAAAGTGTGGATCTGGGCACGCCACAGGTGTTACAATGAGGAGGAAAGGTGGGGTGAAAGCATGAGAGACGGTAGGGTGAAATAAAGCAGCCCGTCTGTAATTGTCGCCATGTGGCGCTGGATAAGGGCGACAAAGTACTGTGGGGTGGTGGTAACGTCATGCGGCTGAGTTTGTAGAATGCGGTGATTTGATGATATGTATAAAGGACATATGGGGCCTATTGCGCAGGGTTGGGTGCCTGATCATCCAGGGCCCGGGAGGAGAGTTCTCGGGCCAGCGCATGAACGCGCTCATTACCGGTGGTCGAGGCATGCCCAGGGATCCACGACAGAGTAACCGTTCGGTCGAGAGAGGTGGCTGTGGCAAGAATACGGTGTGTGGCCGGCGTCGCCACGCCCTTTAGGTAAGCGGCCTGGGAATCTGTGCAAATTTATAATAATTTTTTTTTTTGGGGGGGGAAGGAAATGGCGGAGTATCTGTCTCATATATCGTTGGACACCTGAACCGCGTCGTAAGGGAAGGGATAAAGGAGGGAGCGAAAGAAGAAAGGAAAAGAGAGGTACCGTAGTGGAGGGCTCCGGAATAATTTCGACCACCTGGGGATCTTTAACGTGCACTGACATCGCAAATTTCGGTTATGTTCTGGTCAATGGTGGAGTGGGCCAGCGCAAGTGCGATAGCGGCTCCTTCCGCCTCTGCAGGTGAATTAGTTCGGATAGTGGCGGCGGCCCCCACAGTGCCGTCTTCATAGGCTGCGACTGCCGTGAAGAATCCCACATTAGAATTTTCTGCCACTTCGACATAAAGGATATCAGAGCGGTTGCTGTATGTTTTGGTGTAATAGCTCGCTCGAGCCTGCCGCCTACCCTGATGGAGGCTAGCGCTCATTATGCGCGGTAGGGGCTTCTGATACTGTATATGTGATCCTGCGTGCGCAGAGTAATTATGTAAGGTGTAGGACTTGTTGGGGTGGGAATGGGTGGATTGAGACAGAGCTGTTGCAGTAGGCATTGTCCTGTTTCCGTGCGACTCAGGCGGACTAATTGGTTGGTGCGTTGAGCCTCTATTTATTCGATCACGGTATTGTGGGTACCAGTGGCCAGGCGGCGCTTCGTGCTAACCGTCCCTGGAAAACGTAGGGCGGAGGTGACAGCCGTGCGTATTAGGATGTCTGCCTGTTGTGTTTGGCGCTGAGTGAGTATGTGGTATGGGAGGTGGTATGTAATGCGGCTGATGATTAATGCAGTTGTCATATTGAGGGTCTCGCGTTCAGACAGCCCATGATTGCGTGCAGACACCTGTTTGGTCTGTCTTTGCAAGAGCTGAAGGGTGGCGGTAGCATCGAGTGCGTTAATTGTTAATGAGAAGGCCGAGAATCTTCACCTGAGACACAATGGGCACTGGATTCCCGTACATGTGCAGTTCAGTGGGGTGGGGGTCACTAGGCAGGGGTTTCAGCTGCAAGAGTTCCGATTTTTTTTTTTTTGAGAGCAACGGAGGCTTGTGTTTGCTAATTGGGTGGTGGTGATGTCTATGGCAGATTGCAGGATATCCTGGGCTGTTCCAATGGATCCTCCCGTTGTCCAGAGGGTTATGTCATCTGCGTATATGGCTGTGTGGAGCCCTGAGATAGCAGCAAGGGCCTTTGCCAGTGGCGCTAGGGCAATGTTAAAAAGTAAAAGTGATAGGACCCCCCCCCCCCCCCCCCCTTGTGGGGTTCCCCGGTTAGGCAGGGGGAAAGGCTGGGTGGGCGGATGAGATCAGGAAGTTTGCAGGCATAGGGTGGGCGCCGCTGGCAAAGGACAGGGTTAATTGGAAAGACTTGGTAGAGGCATTTGCCCTGCAGTGGGTGTAGCCAGGCTGATGATGATGAGTGAATGCGCGCCTTTCATATATTAACTCCTCCGAACCAGATGTCGCCGCGCTTACGCTACGTATATCCTGGCCTAGCAGGGCTAGGGGCTAGGCCATCAATTTTTTTCTCTCTCTATTTTAAGCCCATGTTCCCTTTTTCCCAGTTCAGAGTTGAGGCGGCAGTGTTTCGATGGAGGCGAAACGCAAACGCTCCCCGTGTGCTGTGCGATGTCAGTGCACGTTAAAGATCCCCAGGTGGTCGAAATTATTCTGGAGCCCTCCACTACGGCACCTCTTTCTTACTTCACTCCCTCCTTTATCCCTTCCCTTAGGGCGCGAGATGTGAGGCAGATACTGCGCCTTTTCCTTTCCCCCAAAATCCTATCATTTTACTTCTTCAAACTTCCGCTGCCCCAGCTCAGGTGCCGCCCCCGTAGTGATGGCAGATGCCAGGGTTAGCAAAAATCTTTTACCTACCTTTTTGTTTTTATTTTACATTAAACACTCGCTTGCTTTCTAATCGGAGCGCTCATCTGGTTAAATTCCCTGCCTTCCCTCTTTCTCAAAGGGCGTTAGCCCTGGGACAAGCAAACAACCTTTTTACACTTATTATTGTGCGACAATTTTTACAGTGATATACATTAAACCATGTCTCAAGGCCGGCATCCAATGTCGGCCAAGGATTGAGGGGCTGATGTTGGCCCACGTAAGGTACCTACATGCCCTTCCCCAGTCTCGGCACGACCATGGTATAAGAGGTCGTGTCGAGAAATTCAAGGTTGGAGTAGCGACGTCGGCCCGATTTTGTACCGAGGTTTCTATGCCCCTTGGAACGAGTGAGAAATACGGCGAAGACCGTTTGAGCCGCAATGTGCGACCAACTCCTACAATGCAAAGGTTTCACCGGATGCAACAGTGCCCCAGAAGCATTGCTATACTCGCGGGCATCTTTCTGTGGCTATGCTGCCGAATTAAGCTACGGGCGCGCGCCGCCAGCTTAAACGCCTATCTCTCTCGTTCGTGAGTGAGTGACAAGAGCGCGCTAGTGAAAGCCTTGCGCCTTGCCCCCGTAGCTTCCACTGCATAGCCACAAAAAGCTGTCCGCGAGTATGACTCGAACCCGCCGCGGTGGCTCAGTGGCTAGGGCGCTCGACTACTGAGCCGGAGTTCCCGGGTTCGAATCCGACCGCGGCGGCTGCGTTTTTATGGAGGAAAAACGCTAAGGCGCCCGTGTGCTGTGCGATTTCAGTGCACGTTAAAGATCCCCTGGTGGTCGAAATTATTCGGGAGCCCTCCACTACGGCACCCTTTCTTCCTTCACTCCCTCCCTTATCCCTTCCCTTACGGCGCGGTTCATAATAATTGTTTTTTTGGGGAAAGGAAATGGCGCAGTATCTGTCTCATATATCGTTGGACACCTGAACCGCGCCGTAATGGGAGGGATAAGAGAGGGAGTGAAAGAAGAAAGGAAGAATTAGGTGCCGTAGTGGAGGGCTCCGGGATAATTTCGACCACCTGGGGATCTTTAACGTGCACTGACATCGCACAGCACACGGGCGCCTTAGCGTTTTTCCTCCATAAAAACGCAGCCGCCGCGGTCGGGTTCGAACCCGGGAACTCCGGATCAGTAGTCGAGCGCCCTAACCACTGAGCCACCGCGGCGGGTACGGCGCGGTTCAGGTGTCCAACGATATGAGACAGATACTGCGCCATTTCCTTTCCTTCAAAAACCAATTATTATTATTATGACTCGTCTCAATGAGTACTTGGCGTCCGCACGCACTTGAAAGGACAGAGCAAAGGTCATGACGACGCTTGTCCACGCACGTCCGCGGCAACGTGAGAAGAAAAAAATTCAGGGGCACTTTGTTGAACTAAAGTGCGGCGAGGCGAAAGCCTATAGCGCGGTGTTGCTGCGTGTGTCCCTGATGTGTGGTTAAGATGTTGATTGAGTACACAATTGTTTGTGAATCTTAAGCTTCCGCTAATCTTATCGGAATAGCGAATGAGATTAAGAACGGCGCAGTGAGCCCGGGCATTTTCCTTCTGCTGCGAATCGGCCATACAATTACATAATACTAGCAGAAATGCAGTTGCTCATTGTGACGCCATGCGGTGCGTCTAGCCATACGCGCGTGACCTTGGCTCCACCACTTGTAGCTTCTCCGGTCTTAGCACTGGCGCTTGGTCAACTAGCGCCAACGTGTTGTGCCAGAGGCTTTTCAGCACAAGTTCGCGCCGCTGGCATCATGTTTAACCTTCCTGAAGAGCAGCGCCAACTTGGACACGGACAGAAGACACACAGACGGGCGCTGGCTTGCAAATGAAATTTTATTGCTTGGAGTGTGGAAATAAATAGGATGGCCACCAAACAATAAAAGGAACAACACGCACTTCATTCATGACACCGAAGCCATCGCTATGTCACTTGCGTGTGGCTAAAAAGTGCAGTTCTTAAGATGAAATTACCAAAGAGGGGCTGCTAACGTGTCTGCTGACCTGGAGATTTTTTCGGCTTCGATAATTTCACGAGTTAGCTGATTCTTATGCTTGCTTGTCACCTTGGTGTTCTTGAAGTCCGGACGGCAATTTTTCCTGTCACAATCTCTACAATGAATGTCTATATGCCTATACACGTTATGTTCGAGGCGTTCGTTAAGGCATGATAGTGGGATGAGACAACTTGCACCTTCTTGGCAAGCTACGAAACAGTTCTCGTGATCAATGGTACATTCTTGAGCGACATATGCTGAATTAACTTTTTTACAACCCTTACCTGGCTTATCGGGAGCCGAGAATACAACTCCAACTTCAGCACGCTTACCAATCTTTTTCAGCCTGGGTGAATGTAGGGTACCACGGTGGTCTCTTCTTTTTCCTTGTTAATGGTATTAGCCGGTTTTTCTTTTTCAATCAAACTTCGAATGATATGAATTCCGATATAGAGGCAAGCAGTTGTTTGGGATAACCAGCCCTCAAGAGATGTTGGGTTTGGTGGTTGAAAATTTTTTGTAATGAATGAAAGCAAGACTTTAAGTACTTAGAGCGCTGGAGAAGCACGACTAAGCTACGGCACGTTTTACCAGTTTTGAGTAACACGAAGTGTAAGGAAGCAATGGCTTATTGCTACGCGGTTCGGACGACCAGCAAGTGTGGTTCTGCTTAAAAGTGAGTTTCAGGTCTAGAAATCTGATGGCCAGATTTTGAGGCACTTCACTAGTCAATTTAAGTGGAAAACAACTCTGGAGAAAAATACCTTGGATTTGTGAGAAGACAGCACTGAAATCATGGACATCATTATCTAACAACAAAAGAAAATCATCAACATATCAGAAAAATTGAAGAACCTTGGATCCTACTAACTGTTCTTTGAGCACTCTGTCAGCGGTGGGTCGATGGACGAGCACGGACCTTTGCGCTTGCAAAAAGTGACGAGAGGAGAGGAAAAGGCTCGAAGACGATGAAATTCAAATTTTGACTACAGATTACTCAACTTCTACAATACGCATTAAAAAAAATTTTTGGAGGACATTTGTGAAGCGGCGCTCTTTAACATCACAGGAATACCGCATCTTTATTCACAGCCCCTTTAATATGCTGTCACTGGCCAGATTATCGCAGTCTGAGAGCCTCGTTCTGAAGCATCGGCCGAACGGGTTCAGAACGTCGAACTGCATCATTGTATACAAATGCGTCTCCTTCATTCCAAAATTTCAAATATCTCACAGTGAAGCGAGTAGTTAGTGAATGTTTTTTTTAATCATTGCCTCTATTTAAAGGTTTAGTCACACCCAATGTAGTTACTGTTCCAACACCTGCCTTTTTATCTCTTTTACACCGCCCCAAAATTTTTCTAACTGCATATTAGCCAGCAACATTTTCTTACACATCTTGGCGAAAAAATTTGTGTTCATTACACCAATAAATATGACCAATCTGCTCACCACGCCACAACTATGCAACCAGACCACCTCCATGAAATCAGTGTCACATAACTTAAAGGGACATTGAAGAGGATAGCTCCATCCAATTTGTTTTGTAAAAACCTGTTCTACAGCTCTTTTTGGGTATGTTGATGTTTGCCCAGCAGCAAAAGATGCTTTTACTGCTCAGAAAATTGCAGTTAAAAATTTTCTCGCCACTCTATTCAAACTAATGACGTCTACGCCAAAAAGGACTCCGTGACCACAGCTTTGAAGCGAATGCCGATGTTGCCCAGCACAAAAAGAGCGAGTCGATGCACGCAGTTTGCTTATGAAATTGACTGATAATGGTGACATTTGTACTGCACTGTTTTCCCTTTTCTAGCTTATAAAAGCTGTTTTCATTGAAAGTAGCGTATTTTACGTACAATGTAACCTATCGATGCAGCCCAATTTAAATTTGTCGTCAGTGTCTCTTTTAGGGGGATGGCAGGCTAACATCGCATTCAACTTGTATTCTGAAGTATTTCAGCTCTTTTTCAAGCGATTGCATTAAAATTTGCAGGTTGTTAATAAGGGTGTTTCCATTTCCAGCGTGTGTAGTTTCATTTAAATAACATCGGGCATACTTACGCTATAAAGCAAATTTTTTATTCTTAAAGCAACCTTTATAAAATGAGCAGTCAAAATATAGCATTGGAACTTTTCTCTTTGTTGCCCACAAAAAGTAATTTTTTTTCCAAATCAAAGAAATAATAGCTTTTTCATTCTTTCAAAATAAAATTTTTAAGTAGCTGTCGCCTAAATTGCGTGCCCCTTGCCAAAACAAAAGAACGTTGGCATGCAAGTGTAGTCATTAGTCACTTTGGTTTAGCACTGGCAGCAGACAAGTCGTAAAATTGGCAAAGAAACTCTCGCTGAAAGGTCCAAGAGAAAATAATCTGTGAATGCACAAAAATACTGTCTATTAATTAATAGGCTGCAGTTTAATGTTTGGTCGTGCAATCACAACCCTAAAATGAGCCCAGTGCATAGTTTTCAGCTTAGCAGTGATGTGATTGGCTGAAGCCATTTTGGAGCAGAGAAACACGCTTTTGGAGCAGCTCAAGGCTCATTGCGAAGTGGAAAAATTGACTTTGCGAGAAGTAAAATAGTAAAATAAGGAGGAAGCCTTTGGGAACAAAAAGGTGTTGTGCCAAAAGAAGGGCGTTGGGGGCATTTCGATGCGAGCAAAATGCGAAAAAACCCGAGTACTTAGATTTAGGTGCACATTTAATTAATTTGGAACCCCAGGTGTTCCAAATTATTCCGGAGTCCCCCACTACGGCATGCCTGATAATCAGATCGTGGTTTTGGCACGCAAGACCCCATTTAATTAAATTAGAGGCAATCGTGCAACATCATATGTTGGCCCAAATAACTAATTTTAGAGCTTCAGCATCATTTAATTTGTTGTGACCAAGTGTAGATCAGCGCTGTGTTATAGCCACCAAGCCCCTATAGGACAGCAGTTATAAATGGACAACAAGCAAGTCACTAGAACTTTTATTTAAAAATGACTAGAATGAAAATAACAAGCTTAAAGAAAAAACGATGAAAAAGCAAAAATGACTAGAATGCAGATCACAAGCTTACAGAAAAACAATGAAAAGCACTATCAACGGTTCTAAACATATATGAACTGAATAATTATGTACATGCAACGACAGCACAACTTCTTGGGTTCTTGGCCTATCGAAGAGCAGTGAACTCATTCTATGCCTTTTTCTGTAAGCAACATCATTCACTCTATAACTGCAAAATACTGCCTAGTTGCCTGCCTTAGGCGACATTTGTCAAGAACAGCTGAAAACCTTATTTTCCCTTCAGCAAGCAAGGACTGCCCACTTTCAATACCACCAAAATTCTTCGTCTTTATCAATCTTTAGCAAACTCTTTAGAAATTTCGGGAATCGGGGGAACATCCTCGGAAACAGAGATGTGGCTGTGTCCGCCGAGGAGAAGGGAACTTCTTTGAGAGTAATCCCCAAAACGAAGAGAGTCTCTGCACGAACCACGCGGTCGCCTGAGAGTGTCGCTGAACTCTGCGATAAGTCCAAATGCATCTGACTGGTCTTCGGCGTTTTCAGTACGCCTGAAGAATCACGATGGTTCTTCGAGGCCTCAATGTGCCGTTTGCTTGTAGCGTGTCGCTTTATCGCTGCAACACCATGCTGTGTGCATTTAATGATGTGATTGCAGACAATGCAGAATCCACTGCCATCAATGCCTTGGAGACACCAAGATGACATGGTGTCACCATTTTCGTCCTTGATGAGGATGTCGAACTTGGTGGAACGACCTGAGGTACAACAAATTTCTTAGTTTAGTATCGCGGCACATACATGCATTTGGCATGCTAGAAGAATCAGTTTTAGAGACACCAGGCAAGACAATTCCGCAAAATTGCTTTAAAAGCGACTGTATCACCAAACATTATCACAAGGCATCACTATACCAGTGCAGTGCTTTTTCATAACGCTTTGTTAAGAAAGTTCCTTGAACTCACCTTTAATCTTCGAAGGCGCCATTTCAATGATGAGTTGTGCTGCAGCATTCCAAGTACGTCATTGTCCGGTAGTTCGACCTGCCCTACACACATGCTCACGTTTTGTTTGCTTTACACGCGAAGTGTGCAATGGCAATGAAGATCGATGTCGATGCGAGTGTTGATGTTACTCGCAACTGTGGGGCACATGGACGTTTGGACCTTGAGATATTAGTTTCGCTTTCGGAATGTGAAAATATGCGTTTGGCGCAGAATAGCAAAAATGTAGCAGGATGTAGCAGGATTTGCCTTTTGGCGCAATTTGGTGCAGCTATCGCATTACTGGCTTAGTTTCCTCCATATTGCTTTAGGAAGGAATTCTTAGTAGATAATACCTTCATATTCCTTTTCCTCTTGTTTTCGGCAGAGGCCAGAAAATCTGTCTTCATTATCCAGTTTTTCTCCATGTGGCCCAGTGCCGCATAAAACAGACATGGTGTAACATACTGGTTTACGCAGAACTCGCATTTCCTTCAGAGACTGGAGGAAAAACTAGCCATTGTCGTCTCTGCAGCGTATTTGAAAAAAAAAAACCAACAAACTAACTAACTGCTTGCTGTTGTAAATTCCAGACTAGGGTGCACGAAAAGCAAAAAAAAACACAAACAATGGCAGTCAAGCACTGACAAACAGCACTAGAGCACCCAGAAAGGAACAACTAAAAGTAATTATTTTGCGCAATACATGCTGCAAATTCCAACAGAAACAAAACAGGCATGCAAGCAACAACTGCCTAAGCTTGCATCTAATTTAAGTATGGACTGGCGTTTTCCAGTTCCCAGTTTGGGACATTTTCCAGTGCTCATATAAGTATGCTTTTGAAGGATATATTCTTCAGGAATTCTAGCATTTTTTAAAAGCAAAATCAAGAAATAACTTTTTGGTCGATTTTGATTGCATAGAAGGTAAGGCGCAGGCCAAGCCATGAAAGCCGGCCCAATTTACATGATAGCTAAACCACTGTTTAAATCTTTAAGCAGAGAAACAAAATGCTATTTTAGATCTCTATACTATTGCAGGCAACCAAAGAAAAAGAATGGTCAATAAGTACCAAGTGCACAGATGGAATCACTGCAGTCACAGAGGCACATACAGAGCATTCATAAATTTTTATTGCGCTTCCTCGATGCGATGAAATGCATATTATATATATAATATATATATATATAAGTGCTAAACTATTTATACTACACAGCCTTTTATGTCTGCTACATGACAGGTCCACCATGTCTAGCAGAAAACAACTTAAAAAGCATGTTTTTTTTTCTTTTTCCTTGTCTCACTTTGAGTACAAAAGCAATATCGGGACATGCGACATAAAACACGTCATTTGAAAGTGTTGTCTCTGAAGTTCAAAATTATCAATTCCATTTTTTTTTTCATTTTTTGTACACGACAATGGTAAATAGCGCTTTTTTTGTCACAAAGAACAAACACAATAACATTGAACTGGAGTGTGCCATTGCAGCCCAGGTTCTGTGATCTAAAAACGGATGACTTCTTCTGGTCCACAGGCCCAATTGAGCGTCCAAGCTGTCAAATCAGGCAAAGAAGAAAAAGAACAGGTGACCAAACTGCAATTACTCATTGAGCAAAGTCTCTAATAGGCTTGCTAAACTCGGGCGAATTGTGTGAAGTCATCCACTACATTCACTCTTGCAACATTTTTTTTTCATGACAGAAATAATACTGGAGTTACAGGAACTGGAATCAAACAATTTGCAGATGTTTCTATCAGCTGTGCCATCTCTTAGATGGTTTCTCTTTTCACTCCTCTCAAGCCATCGGACAAATAAGGCAGCTGTTTAAGTCATACACTCCACCCACACAGTCCAAATCTGACTGGAAGCCCATTAAAAGAGGCAGGTATGATTTGTGACTTGAAAAAATGGAAAAAGAAGTTCTCATACATAACACTGAGTAATTCTTCAGTGTACAATAAGCATCCATAAAGATATAATAAATTTCTAAGATACACATTCAGTCTCAACAGAAATCACATTGAAAATGGCTAACGTGCCCTTGGTAAGCAGCAGCCTAAGACAAGCATGACTGGAAAGAACACAAAGGAAAATTCTTATTTCATTATGGTTCATGTTCCTTTCAAGAAATAAACAAAGGGAAGACCATGCCAAGCCACCTCCTCAAGTAAGCTTTTTGCTGTGGCATGGAAGAAAGAAACGAAAGCTTAGACTAAGGATTCAATGTTTTTAACGCCACAGAAATAGCTAGATGCTTTACAGCTACCAAGTCAGGCATGAAATTAGTCACAATGTAAGCATAAAAATGCCAAAATTAAACTTCCATTACAAAGAATAAAAAGTCCAAAGTTACTCATGTACAGTAGACTACAGTAGACTGCAGATATACAGGAGACAGGTAAGCACTGCAGGGGTTCTTTCTTGCAAGTGTATTGTAGGCTGGTCACAATCATGCCTGCCTCCATGCAACACTGTGCCCCTGCTCATCTGGGCCTGAGCTATGTAGTAACTGATGCAGCATTGCATACATGTGCTCATAGCACACGGATCTGACATGGCGAGGCATAAGCGCCACATGTGCACGGCTTGCGGCGGACAATGATGCATTGTGCACCTGCTCATGGAAGGAGTGAGGTAAGTGCCAGAGAGAATAATAATAATAAAAAAGGCCACATGAGTTCAAAGCTCTATACTGCACTGCTAACCAGGTGGGCACGTTCAAAGCACTCGGAGACAAAAGAGAAAACAAGAACCAAAAAATTAAATTTACACAGATAAAAGTTGTCATGAGAGACAGGAAAAGAAATGATGAAAAAAAAAATACGGACGCTGCTTACAAGTAGGATGAAGCGAGTTTGCTTCATATCCTCACTTACAGCTCAGTTCATGCACAGTGCAAGAAATGCTCTCTTTGAAATTACCTTCACACTGCAAGGAACTTTATTCCATGCTCTCATGTAACAGACATTTGGATGCACCTTGCATGCTCACATAGCCTTTTTGAGGCCACTTCTGATAAGACAAACTACCGTATTTACTCGCATAATGCTCGCACTCGCGTAATGCTCGCACCCCCCACATTGGCTATCAAAAATTGGAAATTTTTTTTTTCCCCGCATAATCATCGCACCCCCAAAATTACTGCCGCGAGCTGTCTGCTTGTCGTAGCGATCGCCATCTATTGACTGCGGCCACAACTAACTGCCATGGTTGGGCGCGCATGCTACCAGGCGGCGGTACTGTGCTATCATCCGCTGCCACCGCCGCTACCGCTCATCCACTCACCACCGCTACCCCATTTTGCGAAGGTGTCTCCAGCTCTCCGGTGTCTCGTAGGCCTCGTTTGCCTTGTTTGCGTGTTGCACCGTGCTCTTTGTGCCGGTTCGCCATGGGACGCTACGCAAGCTACACAGCTGCTTTTAAGCTAAAAGCTATTGAGTATGCGTTGGAACATGGCAACTGTGCCGCGAGCAGACACTTCGGCGTCAACGAGTTTTGCGTCCGGTATTGGAGACGGCAGCACGACGAACTCAAGACGACTGGTAAGACGCGCCGGGCCTTCCGTGGACCGAAGACTGGGAAATTTCCTGCCGTCGAATCCTCTTTACTGGAATATATCAAGGCTCAACGAGTGGATGGGTGTGCTGTGTCGATTGATTTGATACGGAACCAGGCGCTCGTAATCGCAAGAAAGGAGGGCATCCCGGTGCAAGACTTCCGCGCTAGTAACGGGTGGGCCACACGATTTATGCGGCGCAATGGACTCTCGCTCAGGAGGCGAACGACGCTTTGCCAGCGCCTGCCCGCAGCCTATGAAGAGAAAATAGTGGACTTCCATCGATTCGTTATCAGGATCCGGCAGGAGAAAAACTTCTTGCTCTCCCAGATAGAGAACGCGGACCAAACTCCGCTGAATTTCGATATGCCCAGCAGCAGGACAGTCAAACAGACAGGCGCTCGGACTGCGCACGTCAGGACTACAGGTGCCGAAAAACAGAGGTGCACGGTCATGCTAGGCGTGACGGCGGACGGGCGGAAGCTCCCACCGTACGTCATTTTCAAGCTGAAGACCCTCCCGAAAGGAAAGCTCCCCCCTGGTATACACGTGCGCGTCCAAGAAAAGGGTGGATGACCGCGGACCTTATGGTGGACTGGGTGAAGACTGTGTGGGGGCGGCGACCGGGAACGCTTCTTTTTCCGTCGCTCCTCGTGCTTGATAGCTTTCGGGGCCATCTTCAAGAGTCGGTTCGGGCGAAGTTCAAGGAACTGCGCACGGACCTGGCTGTTATACCCGGCGGCCTCACATCAATGCTACAGCCTCTTGACGTATCTTTGAACAAGTTATTTAAAGATAACGTCCGAAGGCTGTACGCAGAATGGATGGCCGAAGGTGAACATGCTCTGACGCCAGGCGGCAAGATCAAAAGACCGTCCGTGGAGCTGCTGTGCAGCTGGATATCAGAGGCATGGGGGATGATTGATGTAAACATGGTGGCCAGAAGCTTCAAGAAAACAGGAATTTCGAACGCCCTGGATGCGACCGAGGACCACCTGGTGTGGGACGACGAAGAAGCATCGGAAGATGAAGAAACCATCGATTCCAGTGTCGACACGGACTCTGATGAAGAGTAGAATTGCCTGCAGGACGTACGCAACGCGAGTAGTGACGGGGAGGTTGCGCGCGGCAAATAAAGTGCTTTAGCAGCTTGAGCTTACGTTCACCCTGTACTTTCATAACGGAGGTAAGTTACGCTTGAAAGTAATGTTTTCGTTATATTTACAATTGCGGACCTGACAATCCTGATCTTGCACCCATTCATCTTTGCATTTAACACTCCGAAAATTTGGTTGAAAATTTTCCCCGCATAATTATCGCACCCCCAAACTTCGCGTTGATTTTCAGGGAAAAAAGTGCGAGGATTACGCGGAATCTACGCGGATTACTACGGAACACAATCAATTGAGCACCAAATCATGTTGATGTGTAATTCTCATCCGTTTGTAATAGATGCAGCTAAAAATAGTTCCACGCCCAGGGGTTTTAAACGCATCTGTTCGTCTTTCTTTTTGTTTAACGTTGTGTCCTAGACGACCAAATGCTTACTTCTGGTTCCGTTTGATGTAATATTATGTCGGTTCGAACAACCCTAATGTATTGCATTTCTGTACCATTTTTGTATATGATTTAGTGTGTATTATTATTTTATTATCTGTATATATTTACAAGAACTGTTTATGATGCGTCTGTTGTGTAAGTGATGGCAAGGACAGCCTTTTTTTTGTTGTGTAATGCAATACCGCTCCTGCTGCTGTACCCAAGCGAGGACAAGACCCAGTCAGGAGGTTTAGCACCTCCTTTTGTCTTGCCTCGTGGGCAATACCTGTATGTTGCCCAAAGGAGAAATAAACCAAAAAAAATACGGTAATTCTCGTCGTTCCTTCAAGTCCATCTTAAAGGGGGATGCGGCTCCTCAAACTATTTCTCTTTATTTATGGCAGGATTATTATAAAAAATCATTCTGAGGGTGCTTTTTATTTACAGCCCAAATATGCAATTACAGTTTTAATAGCACAAATAGAATTTGAGTTATAAGCAGTTTTGTGATTTTAACTGGGCTCTTAGTTACACACTGTTAGGCAAAAAATGTTTATAAATTATTTGAAATATTTACAAAAATAAATCACCCAAGAAGCATGTAATGCAGCGGCACTGTTTTTACACTTGACTTAGTGAAAATATATTGGTAAAAAAGATACATAAATAAAAATACAAAATTAATTGGCTCGTAATTTAGGAAAGCAATTAAATTTAATGCACAATGTAAAAGCCAATAAAAAAGCACCACCACAGAGCGCTACTCTTACAGAATGAACTGATACCAAGCTCAATTCAATTGCCCTAGGCAAAACAAGAGAAAAAATCTGTAAATCAGAGACTGTATTTGTAAAATAACAAATGGAGATGAAGAGGCTTGAGGTCTGTGTGCACTTATTGAGTCACAGGAAATCGAATCGTGGGAAAATGCTTGTAGCTTTAGCTGCACTAATGTGATGCCATTTTGAGAGGTGTGAAACAAGTATTAAAACGGCAGCAAAATGGCGGCGATCAGAGAGTTGTTTCAGAATTGCAATCGCATGAAGTCGGATGCTATTTCAAAGCTTGCACTTCATTTTTCAGCCGTGTGACTAAGTATTCATTTTCTTTATATTTCGGGACTGTTCTGAGTGTGGACACTTTGCGGAGATATGGCTGAAATGTATTTAGTACAAAAAAATTTTTCCAATAATCACTTTTTTTGCGACTGATGGTCCGAATGTGTTGCAATGTTTCTTCCCCGCCAAGGACAACCCAAATGTATACCGACCTTTCCAAGCATTAGAAAAAGAGCTGCTCGGACTTTGTGCCAAGGAATGCTAATAGAAATTTTTATGAAGTGAAATTGTCAATAAATGCCTTTGTACCTTATTCAACAACTGTGCAGTTCTCAAAATGGTTCCCCAGATGATACATTCTTTCCCCACATTAAAAAAAATGCATCAATGAGGTTTTACTACTTCCTACACACGTACAGAGATACAATGCTCCTGCTTTTGGCAAATTGGAAGAGTACCCTATGCCTGCTTTTGCAGTTTCAGTCACATCAGTCGAGCACTTATGGCTCTATCATGATCAGGTGATCATGACCACGTGCTCTGCAAAAAAAAAAAAAGTGTGCTTCAAATGCAGGATGTGCACTATGCACAGTACTCACTGTGAGAGTCACATAGAGTCTTGCTGGGTAGAGGAAAAGACCAGTAAGTGCTCTGTGCTTTGGCTGGGCGAGTGGTAGAGGGACACATCCGAGTTGCAGCGTGAACCGACGTCTTCAAAACAGGCCAGTTCTGATGCAGCACGTCATTGAGAAAACGAGAGCGGAGAGAGAGAGAGAACACCTCTGTTACTTTGCCATCAGCATGCCGTCAGCAGGCATGAACACAATTAAGAATAAAAGTCTCCAGGAACTCATAGCAGTAATTGTGAAGGGCAGGCACAACACCTGCCAAATCTGTTAGGCTTAGCTTTACAGCCACTCGGGTATATCTTCTGTGCCATGCAGAGCAACTGACAGTCACTGGCAGGAAAAGCTCATAGGCGCCTCGAACGCGAAGCACATTGTGCAGACCTGTCTGCTATAGCATGCAGAGCTTAAAAAGACCTGTGCTGAAATACAGTAAAACCTTGATATAACAAACGTGAATATAAAAAATTATTGGCTACATCGAACTCTTTCTAAATATTTTTAACAAACACATACAATTTCAGCTTTGTACAGTCAAGCCTGGATATATCGAACTCGGATATGTCCAATTATTGCTAATATAAAACATTCAAATCATGCCCTTGAAACTCCCATGCAAAAGTATACCACTAGTATTGTTCATGCATATCGAAATTATGTTCAGCGGAACATTCAATATATCGAACGGCGCGCGAAGCTGGTGGCAGTGCTAGCACTGCGAAACCGCTTTATGAGGTGAATGAGAGCGTTTGAGGGTGACCTGCGATCTCTTTTACTCATTTTCCACGCTACACCGTTGTCATGCGGTGAAGCCAACCTAACAAAGTCCTTGTGGCAGCCCTCGCCTGGCATGCTTCGCTGCCGAAGTCGTTGCTGAAACTAGCCGTATCTTAATTTCAATGAGATTATTGCATTTATAGTTTACCGGTAACAGTGGCTAGTTCTAAGCCATCTTCCACTGCAGATTTGACGTGAAGCAGGTTAGGCATAGCAACTCCTAGTGAGCGGTGTGCTGCCAGCACACCGACTGACGGACAGCACATCGCTGCAAGAACACGCCAAGTGTCGGTGCAATGCATTCTTGCTTCTGGGTTACACAAAAGCGTTTCTATTCCCATTTTTGTATATACCGAATTATCGATTTATTCAGTTATTTCACAAACCCCTTTGAATTCGATACATCCCACTTCGACTGCTTATCAAACATGGTTGGCCATGAAACGGTTATATCGACCTCCCCAACCCCAAACAGTGCCTGCTAGAATGACAGGAGGCAGGCTTCGCTGCACTACACAACTGACTGGTGGTGGTACAGCAAGTGCTTGCTTGCACCAAGGGTCAGGCTTTTATCGTGTTACCTCTCGCACTTCATCACCACCACGAAAGATACAGCAATGTGGAGGTTTGGTAGCACGGCGCAGCACGCGCTCGGGTCTCTCGAACCTGTTGACAGCGTCCTGGAAGCATCGGCGTGAACGTTTGTAGCCTTTCAGCTTTCTCTCTGACGTATCATTTCCTCCGCGACACGGCTGTAATGCGGAGAAGCCACCCTAGCAGGCGCTTGGCTTGCAGCGGCAAGAGTGCCGCCTGAATCCATGGATAGCCCCCAAACTTACCCGAGAAATTACATGAGCACACCGACTGTCGCGGACACTCTACCCATCCGCGCACAAATTACTGATCAAAACTCAAGCGAATGAATGGCGACAGCTATGCACACACAAACACCTACCTGCACCCATTTCTAATCTGCAGAGCACACTCAGATAGATACACGCCAACATGCAATGCAAATTCTGCTCACAACCAGCCACACTACCACACCCCCTTTGGAAATGTAAACACCTACCCTTCACGCACCTAACAATCACCACAAACGAACAGTGGGAGTCGCTGCTGCACAGCTCGGAAGCCGCCGCTCAAGAGAGGACGGTCACCTGGGCTGTAGAAGCCACTGCAGTGCAAGGGCTTGCAGCCAAATCTCTCAGAAATAAAGTATTTTACCTACCTACCTACCTACCCGTTATGTGCTAGAGCTGTGTGGAGAAGCCAGCCTAGCGCCTTCAGTTTTTTGTGGCTTCCAGAATCGCCATGAGCGCCTTTAGAATGGCGTTAAAGTTTTGAAAGAGGTCTCCCCATTTCTCTCGTTAGGATTGCCCGTATTGCTGCCCTTTCACTGACTAATCTTTGCTGCTCTTATGTGCCTTTTTGATGAATTTTTTTGAGAAACTCACCACTGCCGCTAGAGGTGCGCACAGCTTGCCTCTCCTTGTATGGTGACTCGTTCATGGCATCGGCAATGCGTTCCATGAGCTGCTCTTGTCCGTTGGCCTGGGACGATGCGCCCGAGCTGTCGGACCAGTGCCCGCACACCTCCAGGAGGCTCGGCGGACCTTCGAAGCTACCTGATGGGGTTGATAAGCGACAATAACAGGTGACTGTCGTTTCTGACGGAAGGGCTATAGCGTCAGTCACTCAAGTAATATGGTGAGGCCTCAACAATATGAGCTCACTTAATATGAATGACAGCGGTAACGTTAACAGAAAGAAAGAGGGTAGAGAGAGGGTTAGGGAGCAAAGGCGAGCTAACAACACGCTAGCTGAGATCAAGAAAAGGAAGTGGATATGGCCAGGGTAAGCAATGTGGAGAGCAGACAACAGAGCGGATTCCAAGGGAAGGCAAATGAAGCAGGGCACAGCAGAGAGTAGGACGCGACTACAAAATGTACCGCTACAAAAAATGCAAAATGATGAAAGGTTGACATGCTTAAGCCTAGCATTCCACCTGAGTTACCAAAGGGAGAGAGAGAAAAAAAAAACAGAAGAAACACGCGGCCAAATTTGATTGGTGTGCAGAGGGCAGCCCAGAATCAAACATACATCTGCTTTGCAATACTCGCTCAAACTTTGATTAGTGCTCTTCCTTTTGTGTAGTACTAATGTTTTTCGTTTTTCTGCTTGCCTTAGATGCGGCATGCGGCTCTTTTCTTTTTATATATATATGTATGGTGGTCCAATTTTGGTTCTAACATGCGCTGTGATGTCAGAATCCAAGGTGCTCAACAGGAATACGAAGCCACCCACTGCAGCAACTCTCATTCATCTGCTTTTCATTCTCTCCCTGATGGCTTGTTAAGTTGGCCATCACGAGTGACACAGCTGCAGTGTTTTTCCTCCCATAACACCTCCCCCACCTACTGGTGGTCTGCTGAGCAGCGTATGGGCAGCGAGCTACCCCATAACTGCTTACACATAAGTGCCTTGCACAGCATGTCTTTTTCTGCCCAGTCATGCAAAAACCAGTTGTGTCTGGAAGTCTCTAACATGAATGAACAGTAAAAAGAAAAAACTAAAACTCAATGGCACTCACTTGGGCAACATGATGGAAATGCGTGAATGGTCATAGCTATGAACTACGCGCATGACTACACACAGATTTATTTTTAATTTCTTTTATTTTTCGTTCTTGGTGTCCTCATTCTAACCTTCTTTTAACACCCCGACGTCGGTCATTCTCTGCTTAATATTCATAGATCCCTGGAAGTCCTCACACCACTCCTGGCATAGTGGTGCAGCGGTTAAGCGATGCGCCACCCTGCGATGGCATCGGTGAGGCTTGTGCGACCCAGGTTGCTCTTTCCGAGCAACCGCTCGCGACCAGTCATTAATTTAACTGCCAGCTGCCACGGTGGGCAGTTTGCTCACAATCTGGTGGGCAGGTTACGACGACGCCATAAGGTCACGTGACCTAGGTGGCCCAGCTGGGTTGCTTCTCTGTGAATTTAAGTGGATTCATTCTCTTCAGGGCTTCACTCCGTTTACTCTTCATGCCACTTTCTCTGTGACATGTCCTCACTAATGCTCACGCATTAATACATGTAGCCGGCACAAGTAAAGGAGAGAACCAGCTCTTGGACCATGGTGATGTCATCACTGAGGTGCAGTCGAGCAGTGTTGCCCAATGTCCACATATCAAGGAGAATCTAATGGCCCCATTCTCTGACATCTGGAGCCCATATCTGAGGGAGGTGTATTGAAATCAAGCAAAAGCAAACATTTTCTTGAAACCTGTGCACTCCTCACAAGAGAGAGTGCAGAGCTTGGGCAGGTGAGCTTACCAGAGGTAGCCTCAATCAGCAGGGGAGGAAAAGCACTGTCCGAGAAGTAATGGCTCATGGATGGCACAGCAACGGGTACCGACATGGGGCCAGAAAATCTGCAGGGAAGGAATTTTTTCTTTCCCTTAAATAGTGCACTGCCAAAGTGTGCTGCTGTGACCGCATACCATTCAAGAGATCAAATTTCACACGGTACCATATGAAAAAAATCATGGTGCTACCATACATAATGTGTACAAAACAAAAATAACCCACAAATGTAGGAAATGCAGACCAATTGTAATAGGTTGTGTGAAATGCTTCCTTTTATGAATTTTTTATTCTTCATGTGTTCCGGTTGGCCTGCAAGTACAAATAAGCTAATAAATTCACATTACGTTTGCTCAACAATGAAAAGTGACCCAGAACAATGACGACAAAAAACTTACTCTACCATGCAAAAGTTGGTTTGTTGTGAAAATGAAGCCTGAAATGAAAAATGTCTCACCATTTTTGGATGAACTGGACACTTCTATAAGCTTTCGCATTAATAATATAACAAAATATAAATGGTTCGAATATACATTAAAAGCTCGTTAATTTAACTTCAAGAGACCAGAAAAAATATTCACATTATCGAATGACACTGAAAAAACTGTCAAGAACTGCTTGCATCACAGTAAATTTACATGGTGAACAACTCGGGCAATGGTTGCTTGCTTCCAAGATGAGCACAGCACAGCATTAAATACTTTTCATGCTTCCATCAGTGCTTTATTGTGTACATACTGTCAAGAAAATCCAACACAAAGCATCACTCTAACTAAAGGGTTTTAAGAAGAAGCCAATGAAATTGAGCGCGCTGAAGTTCTGAACACCTTTTCATCAGTATTTACAAATGAAATTCATGCACCAACTGCTGTGTCCACCGCTAGTAGTATACAACCCAATATGCCTGCTGTCACATTTTCTAAAGCTGGCATTTCGTCCCTCTTGGAAAAAATTAAAATTTCAGCACCAACTGGCGTAAATGAAATTAACACCAAAATATTGTGCAATATACTAATGACATATTCCCTTATTGTTCTCACAGTGGCTTTCTGAAGAGTGCAGGTCTTCCCATCTACAAATAAAGTAACAAAGATACCCCACCAAAATTACCGTCAGATCACATTAACCGGCGCGCCTTGCAAAATCATGGAACATATGATCTATTCCCAAGGCATGAACTTTCTCGACAGTAACAACTTCTTTCATTCCTCCCGGCACGACTTCCGCAAAGGTAGTCATGTGAAACACAACTGGACATCTTCCTTCGTGACATGCATTGTAACCTTGACCTGAATTCACGCACTGCCATAATTTTTCTAGGCTTTGTAAAAGCATTTGACAAAATGCCCCTCAAGTGTTTACCACTAAAACTAGCCCAACTGAAATTACATCCTAATATTTTATTATGGATCGAAGAATTCCCCACTAACAACTCCCAGTTCTTCCTAGCCATTGGACACAGCTCCAGACCTCTTCTCATAACGTCAAGCATCCCCTAGCATTCTGTACGGCCAAACTTCGCAACAATGAACATTGATATTACGAATTATTGGCTATATCGAACTGTTCCTAATTATTTTGCACAAACACATGCAATTCTTACTTCATATATCGAACGAAATTTTCCATAAAATGGATATATCGAACTACCAAGCGCCAAACTGTGCCTGCTCAGATGACAGGTGGCAGGCTTTTCCTCACAGCACAATGGACTAGTGGTGGTGCAGAAGCGTTCGAGGCATGATTCATACTTATCTCGCAATAGATGGGCCTTACCTCGCACTTGCAACCGTGCTACAGAAGATATAGCGGTGTGAACAGTTATTAGCCATGCGGTCGGCACCCATTTGTGTCTCTCACACCCATCTATGGTGCCCTGGAACCAGCAGCATGGTCGGTTGTAGCCTTCCAGTAGCCATTCTGTGCTCGCGTAGACTTTCGTGGAGGTGGTGAAAACGGCAATATCTTTAGATCTGGCATCCCATTTTTTACACCACACTGCTGTGTAATTTGGGGTAGCCGCACTTGCTGGCATTAGACTTGGCGCCCCCACGCTAGCGGTGCTGTGCGGGGAAGCCAACCCAACTGGCGTTTGGTGCTCAGTTTTTTGCGGCTTCTACAATCGCCACGAGCAGCTTTGAAAGGGCGCTAAAACTTCGAAACAGGTCTCTCTCCCAGTTGTTGTCCCTACACCGGCAAAATTGCGCTTTTCTTGAATGAGCTTTTTGGCAAAATTTTATATTACGAATTTCGGCTGTATCAAACTATTTTACTATGTTAAACCTGTTTGCCATAAAAAGGTTTGACTACTACTTTTCCTCTTGTTCGTGTATATATAAGCAACTTATCCTCAAAACTAGGTTATAATGTACAACCATTTGGCAATGACTGTGTTATTGCACAATTATAATACCTTTGATCAATCACAGCTCCAAAATGAACTTAACCGCATGCATGCATGGTGCAATGACTGGCTATTTTTACCTAATACCAGTAAGCACAAACCTGTCTTCTCACCGCCGGCATAATCCGTATCTTAACTTTTTACTTACTCAGTTGCAAACATCCCGCTAAAGTCTATACACTTATACAAACCTAGGTGTCACCCTGTCCTACGATCTCTCCTGGTGCACACATCCAACATACATTGTTGCCGATTATCAGGATTATTTTTTAAAGCATTATTTATGGCATGCCCCTCATAGCGTTAAACTTCTCGCCTGCAAATCATTTATCAGTCCAAAACTAGAATATGCATCTGCTATCTCTCACACGCCATGGTGGCTCAGTGGTAAGGGCGCTCGGCTACTGGTCTGGAGTACCCGGGTTCGAATCCGACCGCGGCGGTCGCGTTTCGATGGAGGCGAAACGCAAAGGCGCCCATGTGCTGTGCCATGTCAGTACGTTAAGTATCCCCAGGTAGTCGAAATTATTCCAGAGCCCTCCACTACGGCACCTCTTTCTTCCTTTCTTCTCTTAGTTCCTCTTTCATCCCTTTCCTTACAGCACCAATAGATGTGTGAGACACGATACTGCTGTGCCAGTTCCTTCCCCCAAAAACCAATTTTCATTTTCATTCATTTGCTATCTGGAGCCCGCACCAAGCATACCTCATCAGCACATTACAATCAGTTCAAAAACGTGCCACAAAGTTTATTCATTCTGTCTATTCATATGACGTCAGTGTATCATCACTTAAAGGGGCCATGACAGCCTATTTTCACGCATACCCTGCTTATCGCATTTAATTCCCAACACGTTAAATAAAAATTCCCCCAACTTTCAGTTGATTCTGTGCAGTAAATATTTTTAAAATGAATTTTTTCCGTTTCTTCTGCAAACTGCTTACTGGTCTGGCAACCTCTGATCGCTGACGTCAGAGGGGCATACCCGCCCCGCGTCGTCTGCTGCGCGCTGTTGAGGTGCTTGCATGCACACCGTAGACGGCGGTCGCTCAAAAAGTTTTCTTTTTATAGCTTATCAAAATAAAATGCATTTTCAGTGTTTTCTTTTCGGAAGCCTTCAGCTTAGTAAGCGAGCTGAGTGATCCTTAGAAAAGTGGACTTGCTCGCGGCACCCCTTTTCATATTATTGAGGAAACAGAAATCGATGGACTCCTGCTTTATTTTTTACACTCAGAAACATGTAATTTTTATGTTATGAGTCTGGTGACTTTTCAGCAGTGAAGTGCTCCCGTATGTGAAATGCGGCACGTGCCATGCATGTCTTCGCCATTGTGCGCCGTGAAAGCCGCGGCGTTTTGTAGCTGTCTACCAATTTCTTGTCCGCTATTCATCGGCTCGATAATTAAACTCAAATTATCACAAGGAGGCACTAGAGTAACCTTGAGGCACGAAAGGGGCAGAGAAAAGTGCCGAATGAGACGACTTCCCCGCTGCATGTGTGCATTTGTAAGTCGAACATACATTCCCTTCGGCTCGAAGAACCGTTTTGCAGGAACCAAGCCGCTTGCAAAACCCTACGCGGCGACGTTGCTCCGTGTATGCCCTAGTGACGTCACGAGAGCATTCAATATGGCAGTCGCTGCTGATGGGAGGAGTTTCTCGTTCTCAATTTCGATCACATTGTTTGGATTATACAGCGCGTCCAGGGCAGCCAAATTTTGGAAACTGAATCATAAGCTCTTGTATTAGTTAATGAAGCACAAAACTGCAATATGAAGAACGACCATGTCATGCTCCCTTTAAAAGACATTCAGGTAAAATAATGCTTGCCCATCATCGTTGCATTGCTTTTCATTCGTCTGCTTCATCAGTCTTTTTACACTTTGCTTGGCCAAACACCCTTCATCGCCTCATTAGGCTGTGCTTTTCATCGCAATGGCCATCCACTACAAGTTGCTTGCCAATGCACCCGCACTGTCACTTTTTTTTCTTCGCACTGCAACTGACTGGAATGGCCTTTCCCATGACATAGCAGCCATCACCTGTCCATCAAGGTTTCTTAACAGTTTAAATAATCACTCCAACGATTTTATGTGACAATCATAATCAAACAATTTTCGCACTACCACCACTCATGGAGTACTGCCAAAGTGGGGTCTCTAAGGTAAAAAAGTAAAGTGAAGTGAAATGACGTGAACAAGCAAAACAACCTCACCCTGGGCTCTGCATTGTGTCCGAGTCCTCGCCGTAGGAATCGGGGGACAGGGGCGTGTACTTGGAGTCGGAGCCCTGTGAGTGCTGCGCCGACAGAGGGGTGCTGGCGGGGGTCTGAAGAGTTTTGAACGAAAATTGCGGGCCCATCCACAGCCTCCGGTGCGGCCCCACGTGGGTAATAATCTCCACCTGCAATGGCAAGACACCGTATGTATGATGATTATGATGCTTACAGGGCTGAAGTAACAATGCAGTGCAACCAAAGATGAAGAACACTAGACAGAGGAGGAGAGAGAGAGAAGTGGTAGAGGAAAGGCAGGGAGGTTAACCAATAAAATGTTCCGGTTGGCTACCCTGCACTGGGGGAGGGCGATGAGGGGGGCATAAAAGAATAAGAAGAAATAGAGAAATGCGGACTGTAGCAAGCACGACAGGCAATGACACAAGCCCTGTAAGTCACAGGCCGCCGCAGCTGTAGCCTGCACACCTTGAGGGCTGCCGACTGCTGCAACCTGAGTAGAACGGTTCGAGGGCCCTCCATCACAAGGCAGCGCAGATGTTTCAGTGTCAAGAAAGGCTGCTTGCCGTTGCGACTGATAATGTTGATGACAACGTAAGCATCGGACTTCTTCTCGGAAGGATGAGGCTGGAGGATGCGTTGTGCCAGCTATTGGACAGCTGCAAGCACTGGATTCAACCAATCCAGAATATGCAGTGCATTCTGTGCAGCTGGCATGTGCAAACTGGAAAGCAGCACACGCATGGCATTCACAATTGGCTTCAGCACTGCAATCACTTGCTCGTCTGCGATATGGACCGGTTTCTGACCTACTACCTGACCAGCAGTAGGCTCAACACACTGGGTGCGCGGTGACTGTTCTATCACTGAGGGTGTGCAGCGCTTTGGGAGTGATGGCCAAGACAAAGGAGGAATGAACCTATAAGGGTATAGGCCCTCACTTACAAAGTTCTGTTTGGTTAGCCCTTGCTTCCCCTTCAGCATGGGTGTAATCTTGCTGCCTCTCATACATAACACACAATGCCAACATCTTTTTCTCTCTCTCTCTCTCTGTCGCTCCTTCACCACAGTAGAATCAACTCGTGCCACAACAGCCATAAATTAAAAAAAAACGCATTGTTTTTTATGCTTTCAGTGATTAGAAGCAGTCCCATGTATTTACATTTCTAGTTAAGGTAGAAAATGTGTCTCGCCAAGAAGGACAAAAGCAACACCGACACAAGTAATAACCTCCACCCTGCTCTACTACTCATGCCTTTAAGGATTTCTTTTTTTCAACTTTTATCTTCCTCGGCACAATTACCTGGGTGTTGTTGAACTGCACGCCACAAATTTTCCACAGTGCTATGTTGGTTGTGACGAGGTGATGACTAAGCTGAACCTTTTTGTCTGTAACAGCTTTCTGTCAGAAGTCAAGAACTGACCAGGCTTGCATTGATTAGGTGTGGAAGAGCAGGCTGCCACTCCAGAGTGACAGTGATCATGCGTTGCAATAAAATTTGCATGACTTATTTTGAAACACATTACCACATTTTCTAGTAACCTCCATCACAGCTATTCAGAATCGGTCTGCTCGTTACATCCTTAACAATTATTATTGTGCTTTTAGCACCACTTGTACTTCCAGCACCAGCACCACTACTTTGCATCTTCCTCTACTCTAACCACGTTGTCAAATTATGTGCCTATGTTTACTACATAAAATATACTACCATAATACCGTATTTACTCGCGTAATCCTCACACTTTTTTTCCCTGAAAATCAACGCGAAGTTTGGGGGTGCGATAATTATGTGGGGAAAATTTTCAAGCAAATGTTTCGGAGTGTTAAATGCAAAGATGAATGGGTGCAAGATCAGGATTGTCAGGTCCGCAATTGTAAATATAACGAAAACATTACTTTCAAGCGTAACTTACCTTCGTTATGAAAGTACAGGGTGAACGTAAGCTCAAGCTGCTAAAGCACTTTATTTGCCGCGCGCAACCTCCCCGTCACTACTCGCGTTGCGTACGTCCTGCAGGCAATTCTACTCTTTATCAGAGTCCGTGTCGACACTGGAATCGATGGTTTCTTCATCTTCCGATGTCTTCGTCGTCCCACACCAGGTGGTCCTCGGTCGCATCCAGGGCGTTCGAAATTCCTGTTTTCTTGAAGCTTCTGGCCACCATGTTTACATCAATCATCCCCCATGCCTCTGATACCCAGCTGCACAGCGTCAGAGCATGTTCACCTTCGGCCATCCATTCTGCGTACAGCCTTCGGACGTTATCTTTAAATGGCTTGTTCAAAGATACGTCAAGAGGCTGTAGCATTGATATGAGGCTGCCGGGTATAACAGCCAGGTCCGTGCGCAGTTCCTTGAACTTCGCCCGAACCGACTCTTGAAGATAGCCCCGAAAGCTATCAAGCACGAGGAGCAACGAAAAAAGAAGTGCTCCCAGTCGCCCCACCCACACAGTCTTCACCCAGTCTACCATAAGGTCCGCGGTCATCCACCCATTTTCTTGGACTTGCACGTGTATACCAGGGGGGAGCTTTCCTTTCGGGAGGGTCTTCCGCTTGAAAATGACATATGGTGGGAGCTTCCGCCTGTCCGCCGTCACGCCTAGCATGACCGTGCACCTGTTTTTCGGCACCTGTAGTCCTGACGTGCACAGTCCGAGCGCCTGTCTGTTCGACTGTCCTGCTGCTGGGCATATCGAAATTCAGCGGAGTTTGGTCCGCGTTCCCTATCTGGGAGAGCAAGAAGTTTTTCTCCTGCCGGATCCTGATAACGAATCGATGGAAGTCCACTATTTTCTCTTCATAGGCTGCGGGCAGGCGCTGGCAAAGAGTCGTTTGCCTCCTGAGCGAGAGTCCATTGCGCCGCATAAATCGTGTGGCCCATCCGTTACTAGCGTGGAAGTCTTGCACCGGGATGCCCTCCTTTCTTGCGATTATGAGCGCCTGGCTCCGTATCAAATCAATCGACACAGCATACCTATCCGCTCATCGAGCCTTGATATATTCCAGTAAAGAGGATTCGACGGCAGGAAATTTCCCAGTCTTCGGTCCACGGAAGGCCCGGCGCGTCTTACCAGTCGTCTTGAGTTCGCCGTGCTGCCGTCTCCAATACCGGACGCAAAACTAGTTGACGCCGAAGTGTCTGCTGGCGGCGCGGTTGCCATGTTCCAACGCATACTCAATAACGTTTAGCTTAAAAGCAGCTGTGTAGCTTGCGTAGCGTCCCATGGCGAAGCGGCACGAAGAGCACGGTGCAACACGCAAACAAGGCAAACGAGGCCTACGAGACACCGGAGAGCTGGAGACACCTTCGCAAAATGGCGTAGCGGTGGTGAGTGGATGAGCGGTAGCGCCGGATTATAGCACAGTACCGCCGCCTAGTAGCACGCGCGCCCAACAACCATGGCAGTTAGTTGTGGCCGCAGTCAATAGATGGCGATCGCTACGACAAGCAGACGGCTCGCGGCAGTAATTTTGGGGGTGTGATGATTATGCGGGGAAAAAAAAATTTTCCAATTTTTGATAGCCAATGTGGGGGGTGGGAGCATTATGCGAGTAAATACGGTGCGCTTCACAATCTTCTGCTTCAGCAACCCACATACAAACCACGTTGCCTGGACAACCATCACAAAGTTAGATATTTGACATGCCACACCAATGCCTTTTATCACTCATTCCTGCCTCATTCAATTCAGGACTGGAGCCACCTTCCTGAATGCTGTAAGTAGTCGGATACAACTTAAGTCTGCAGTGAAGCTCTGCCCACATTTAGGACCGGCGCGCAGAATTCCTCCACAACTTAAAAGCAGTCCGTTGTTAAAACTTCTCACGTCACCTAAACAAGAAGCTAATCACGAGAAAACAGTCATAAGCTCTAGAATTTTGACACCTGGCTTGTTTAATAAGGTCAAACATTAAACAGCTGATTTCGTTTACTTTTGCGACTGGCTAGCGGAGCATTACAGTACACTGCGGATCGTGGCCCAGTGTTAACAACTGTTGTTTTTTTTAAGTTGTATCCTACTATAGTGTCAATAACAGGTATTAATTTGTTTAAAAATGCTCTAACAGCTCATTTTGGTGTTCCAAATTCATATCTACACTCTGTATAATTATTTTCGATTGAAATCGTTGTGTGTGTGCGTCTGTGTTTTCTTTTTTTCCTGTAGTTTACTGAATACATTGTGTACTCCACTCTCTCAGTAACTCCCGACCCGGGCACAGCGGGTATTACAAACACAGTCAAACCTAGTTATAACGAACACAGATATTATGAATTATTGGCTATATCAAACAGTTCCTCAATATTTTTAATAAACACACGCATTTCTTGCTTTATATATTGAATACAATATGCCACAAAATGGATATATCCACCTGCCAAGTGCCACGCTGCGCCCACTAAAATGGCGGGCGACAGGCTTTGCCTCACTACACGAGTGAATGGTGGTGGTGCAGCAAGAATTCGCGGCACGGTTGACGTTTTATCTCGCACTTGCCGTCAGTGCCGATGTAGCGGCGAGAACAGCTGGTAGGCAGTCAGTCAGCAGTAGACATGGTCGGTTGTTGTAGCTTTCCAGCAAGTCATTGCTCACGACAACTGTCACCGAGAAGAGGCGGTGAAAACACCGGTAGCTTTTGTACTGGTGTCCGATTTTTTACACGACACCGCTGTAATGTGAAGAAGCCATCCTAGCCGGCTCTGAAATGGTGCTATAACTATGTTTTTGAAAAAGTCTCTCCCAGTTTGTGCTCTTACACTGACTAAATTTCACTTCTCCAGCATCAGTTTTTGGCAGAATTTCACATTACGAATTTTGACTTCCTCGAACTATTTTAAGATTTCTTACCAGTTTGCTATAACGAGGTATCACTGTAAAAAAAAAAATTGAAAAAATATTTCAGATTTAATACTTGTTTCAGGCCCCTGCAAAAATTTCTTTGCTCTCTGAGATCTGCAACATCTTTTTTGTTTTTTCAGTGTTGCAAGGCATGCTGTCAACTTAAATAAGGCATGTTTGCGCTGAAATGTCTCATGAACAGTTTTCAGGAAAAAGAAAGAAGACATTCAGTCCACTTCAGCTCAGTGCAAATCAAGGTTTAGTTTCATCAGGAGCACTGTTGGTTCCCTCTTTCCAGTACCTTTTGTCTTACAGAGAGATGGGTACATAATAAAAATTGCTGTTCCATTCAACAACAGTGTACTGAATAAAAAAGCCACATAGTGTGTTTTCAACCTAACATCTGGCTCGTGGGGACTGAAATTTGACTGTGATGACTGTCCTATGAGACCAGCCTATCATTCCACACACACCGTACTGAGCATGCTTTGCCATGAATGCAGTCATTCCTCTACATAAAAAGTATCGGTGCACAAGATTTTCCCTAAATATGCCGCACTTTAATACCATAAACACAGACAATGCAGAGCAGCTTTGCACCATACCTGTGAGAGCCAGCTGTCATCGCTGTCCTTCGGGCTCATCCCTGGACCTTCCATGTGACTCATTCCATTGATGTCTGTTTCAAAACCGGATTCACGGTTAGCATAGACAAAGTAGAAAACCAAGTCAAAACACTACAATCCTAACAGAGTGCTCAAATGATGCACGTTGAGAGCAATGCGTACTACTGAAAGAATGAGCACTCAAGCTTTTAACATGCAGAAATCAGGAATAGATATCTTTCTCTAAGGCTGTTTGCTGGTATCTGCACAGATTACACCTGTATATCCACGAATACAGCCAAACTGTTTACTTCCAACTTGGATATTTTCAATTTATTGTCCATATTTTATGACTGCAACATCTCTGTGAAAATTCTATGCAGGGGCACAGACATGCTTACAGACACTTGTACCACATCTGACATATCTGACACATCCGACAATGTGCTATAGAGTACCTTGTAATTCACTGCAAGACTGTCACAGCAATGGGAGAAGTTGCACTGCAAATCAGGGACAGAGAACTCCACCGCAACAAAAAGTTTCACTTATATATTCCCTTCCTATATTTGTCTGTAAAACATGTACTGCAACTACATCCCTGGACAAAACCAACAGCTCGAAACTGCACTCAGCATGACAGTACAATAAAAAGAAGTACAGAGGCAACGTACCCTTGAAGGACTGTTTCCCAGTGGATGCAGCACTGGCCTGTCCTGCCATGAGGGGGTTGTTGCTGCTGAGTGGCTGCTTTGTGTCATGGCTCATGGGTGGCCTGCAAGCGCCACAGTGATTTGGCATTAAATTTGTTTTGACAGTGGAGCTAGTTAGAGCACAAAAACAAAACAAATCCTTCACTCAGATATTACCTTGCACGGGCATAAGGAGCCATTCTTTAAGGTATGAGGCCACTGTTCCAGGAAAATATTTTAATAGCAGGTAAAAACAAAAATTTGTTGTCTGTCCTTCTTAAGTCCTTTACCCTTATCAAATTGACCCCTTATCAAATTGTCAACAAACATGAAAAAAAATTATTTTTTATTAAAAAAAAATGTACTAGATATGCATCTGAATGTACTAGATATGCATCTGGAGTTACAACTTTAAAGGGGCTATGAAAGGGGCTCTAATAAAGTTGCGGTGTGCCTGTGATCAGGAAAAGGAAAAGTATATAACAGTTGTATCTTACCAGCATTCACCTATGGGGCTAACAAAAAGGGTTCAATTTAAACTGGCAGTGTGCTATCGAAAGGAAAATGATAGGTGAAACATTCGACAGGAAGAGGGCAGAGCGGGTCATCGAAAAAACGCGGCTTAATGACATCCCAGTTGAAACAAGAAAAAAAAGTGGGCTTGGGCAGGGCATGCAATGTGAAGGAAGATAACCGATGGTCCTTAAAGGCAACGAACTGGGTAGTAAGAGGAAGCAAGCGTAGCAGGGGGCGGTGAAAGGTTTGGTGGGCGGATGAGATTAAGAAGTTTGCAAGGGAAAAGGTGACCACAGCTGGCAGAGGATAGGGTTAATTGGAGAGGTATGGGAGAAGCCTTTGTCCTGCGGTAGATGAAGTCAGGCTATGATGATGATGATGCCTGTGATGTTAAAGGATGCCTCTTTACAAATATCGTCCAGCAAGAATTTTTTTGATGTGCTTTGTAGAAGCTGAGTTATCTGTAGTCAAAATTTGAATTTCAGCCTCCTCACACCTTTCCCTCTCCTCTCGTCACTTATTGCATGCCGAAAGGACGGCAAAAAGGTCGGCATGGTAGCTGCCGGACGTCTGACAGAATCTAACCAATGGCTATCTTTGAACTGGTACATGCAGTTTTACTTCAGACCGTCTTCATTAACAGGTGCTGCTGCAACTACCAAGCATACATTCACCAAGAGAAGTGTGTTGATAACTCAATAAAAAATGCACATCAGTGTTCTGCTAAAGACTCACCTGAGAAGGCTCCACTGGGCATAACCAGTCACGTCGAGCTCAATGGGCGAGTCCTCAGTGACCTTGTTCAGGGAAGAGCAGGGCCGGGGGTCGACAATGTACTCCGTGAGGGAACCATTACATGTCATGATAAAAAGGGAATCCACGGGATTTTTCTCTGCATCCAGAAAAGACAGCAAAGAATCAATTGTTGGAGGCTCACATAAAAAAAAAAGAAGGATGTAAGGGAAACAACATGGGCTATGTGAAGCATCCTTGAAGAAACAAAATATGAAAGAAAAGAAAATTTGCATAAAAATTTAGAACACCATTCACTGAATATGACTGCTTGAGCGGGGATAGCACGAGGTTCCACTGGACAGCAAAAGGTTTGTGAGGCTTCTTCAACACGTCTGGCAGCCCTTTAGACCCATTCTACTAGCAATTAATTTGGACTGCTTAAACAGAAAGCTGGTGTCTACAGCATATGCATATCTTACATTGCTCATTTCCTCTCAAAGCAAAGTCAACAAACGAACACTTATGGTACTTGTAAGTGGTCATACTATACCGAAATCCACTATTTCATAATCTCGATGCAGCTGGAGATTGTTTGCTCCCTAACGACCCAACCATTGGCCACAGTGATGTACTATAGCGTGGCACTCCAGGCAATATGCTGAAGCTGCTATGTAATGCTAGGTGTTATGCTTTGCATATGATGTAATGCACATGGTGCTTGTTCAGACAGGGTAAAGCACAGCCGTTTGACTAGCCACATTGCAGAGCTCAGTAACTGATGCAGCCATTCTCAAATGGCTTGTGAACTGTTGAAAAGTCCAGCAAGTTCTTGCACAGCTCCATCTAATTTTCATAACGTGACCTTGGGAACATTGTTCCATTAAGCATAGGTATTAAGTATTCCTGCGAACAAGCTGGTGAGTATGAACTCATTTCTAGGTTCTCTCTGGCAATAAATTAGTCACCTGTTCTTAATGTGCTTTAATCTCTTCTCGTGCTGGTGATTACAAATTCTTTTAAGTACTGGGTTTGATGTCCAAGCTTGCACTGCTAAAGGTGCTAAAGCAATTACTTGATGCTATATTTCATAAAAGATAAATACACAAAAGAATTTAATTTGCAGAGAAATCTGGCTTGTAGTATGCCACAAGATGAGTTGTTTTCATACTCGATAGAATTTTTATCAAAATCTCCTTAAAACAACTCTGCATAGCAGGTTGACCAAGGCATATTGTGCTCCTGCAATGCTTAAACTTGGGGTGTTTAGGAGCCCTGTGAATACCAGAGAAACAACATACCCTTAAAGGGGGGATTGGGGCTCCCTGCATTCATAAAGATATGAAATTCTAGAGGTTACCAGCTCAGACACTGTGAAAAGCAAGTAAATAAGCATGGTTTGGTGCCTCAAACCTCTTCAAATCCAGACTTTCTATGCAGATTATCTTATCCAAACAAATTTTAGAGTCTAGTATATCGACTAGTGATAACACCACATTCTGTTTACATATACTCTGGCTCTTTAGAAATGCCTGGTAATGACAGCTTGTGGCACCTAAAGACACAAAAGCTTGCTTCCTCAGCAGAACTTTTTCTGTTCACAATGAAATGCATCTTCATCAAGAGTTCAAAAACATCAGGCTGCCTCCAAACTGATCTGTAGTCATAAAAACATGCTTTACGAGGATCCACAGCTCATTCTGCAACTATGCTGCCATGTCCGCTAGATGTGCATATTTCCCTAACACAAAGAGTGAACTACTTGTTGCTATTGCAGGAAAAAAAAAATAAAGGAGGGGAGATGACAGTTATAATGTGTGTACCCCTGAAAGGAACACTGTGTTTTAACTGGACTCCACTGTGACGCCATCCACTAGCAAAATGCGGTGTCCTATATGGATATGTACCCTATATCTATGTCCTATATGATGATACTATATGACATACTTGGCCACAACCATAACTATAAGCTCACACACTTTAGTACAACAAGCTCCAAGGACTCCGAAATGTTGGTTGTTGCTGACCTTAGAATTTGGAAGACTATTCAAATTGACTTCGGCTGTCAATTTTTTGTCGAGTCTATGCACTTGGTAAATGTCTGCAGCTGCACACACCTTTCTTGTCACGGGCCGTGCTGGGGCTTCCCACCAGCCAGGCTCGGGGTTGGGCAAAGGCGGCCACAATGCTGAAGGCCTCCTTGGTGGCGGGACCTGAGGGGCGGCGCCCCCGCGGAGGACTGCTCTGGGGGGCACCTATGCCAGCCACTGAGAAGCCAGTCCCCTGCTTGATCTGGGCCAGCGGGGACACCAGGGTAGGCTGAGGGCCCAGGCGCCGAAGACTGCCCGAGGCATATTTTTCCAGGCTGCTGCTTGACGAGCCTGCAGCCGTGTTCACATGTGCACCACATTTGCGTCACGCCATGAAGATTGTTCCCCAGCTTAATCGGAAAAAAGGAAAGACAAAAGAGTTTAAAACTACTGCCCCAGGAAAGATGGTCATGGTCACAGACATAGAAAGCACTCCTTCGAAATCAAAGACTGGTGCAGTTTGGCTTTTCTGGTATTTCATGAATGCATGAATGCAGCCAGATGGCAGCCTTAGAGACTTGCAAGCCTTGCAATTTTAATCGCCAACGTCTTCTACATAGCTCCACTAGTTAAGGCCAACCTCCACTCAAATGACAGCACTGCCCACAATGGCCACTGGGCATTAAAAACAAGATGTACCAGGAATCCTGAAGGCTGGGAGCGAGGGTCAGTTCTCTGCGCCAAACTGGCACTTGTCAATTGCTACAAATTCACCACTTCTGCTGGAGGTAGATTCAAAGCTAAAATGTCTGACCATGTTAGGTTAGCAGGAAACGGCTGCATTTGAGTACCAGGTGCTGAGTGGGTGCTCCCTTGTGAGGTACGCTAACTTGTTGCTGCTTTCCACTCCATGGAGGCTGACCTTTTATATTATACTAGTCAGCAAGCTGAACAACTTGAATGTATTGTTTTTATCACTCACTAGTACAGAAATAAGTGTGCACACTTTTTCGAAGGTTTATGCCATCGGCGTAGTACACACTGGAACAGATAACTTTTGCAGTCACCTGCTGGCCGAACAGAACTGTCCAGGCGGGCCAAATAGGCCTGGGAGTGAGTGCGCTTGCAAAAGCAAGGCACAGCTATCATTATACCCCAGCAGAGAGCAGCACATTCGTAAATATTTCACACTGTCAAAAGGCACAGCAATCAACATGAAACAGTGGGTGTTAGGTTCAGCAATTTGTTGGCACCTCAAGTACTGTCTCTACAATCGTTTTGAGTAGGCCATTGCAGCTTCACATTCAGCAAACACTTTTACTCGGCGCTAAGAAAAGCAGCGCAAAGAAGCAGAAGTAGAGTGGTGCGCACTTGAAGAGCTGGGGCTTCCCGAGAGCACGGGGCTGTTGCGGCCAGTGGAAGGGGCGGACTGAATCTCTTCCAGGCCCGCGCTCTTGTGAAACCTGCTCAGCCGGTTCACAACTCGGGGGGAGGTGTGGGTGCGTCGAGTGATAGGACCTGCACAGAAGACAAGCCAAAGAGGCCAGGCAGCAGCCCTTTTGAATTCTCTTTTCTATGCTTTTTCAACCAGTCCATGGTGACAAAGGAGGCAAGGCGAGACGTGCAAAAAAAAAAAAAAGACAGCCTGGCTACTTTCCAAAGTGCTAAGAAAGTGTACTGTGTGCCATATATTGCCGCATATAAGTCGACTCTGAATACAAGTTGACCCTCCAAATTTGTAGCCCTCGCCAACTAAAATAAAGTTAATTCCAAATATAAGCTGGCATTGCAGTGCGTGCCACTCAAACAAAAAAATCCCAAAACGATGCATTTACAGGGCCAGCAGTCGGAGGCAAATGGAGATCGAAGGCAACAAAACGGCGCTCCATCCTGCCTTTTATATTTGCACATGGCCAGCTGACTAGCGGCAAATCAAACTCCCAACAGACCTGCAGTTTCGGACTCCGGCGTGAAGCATTCCCCAGATGTTACTGGAAGTTAGCTCTTGCGCTGTCTACTGTTCGTAAGGGAAAGCGACTGCCAGCAAGAGCGAGCTGGGTAAACGGCACGTTATTTGCATTTTTCTAGTGGACCCAATTGGCACACAAATGTGCAATTTTCTTTTTTTGAGACATGCAGCTCTATGTGTCGTGCCAGTAACAAGCACTGACACGAGGCACATCCTCAGTCGGAAGTACCTAAGACCCCACAGATAGGTCGACTTCTCTATAGGTTGACTCTCGCCCCTATTTTCAGATGACTGTTTTCTGAAATAAAACGTCAGCTTATACATGGCAATATACAGTGACCGATCACCACAGACTGCATGAAGTCACACTGCTACTGAAGAAATAAGTCAGCTAACGGACAATTCAATTACTGAACATGAGCTACGCACAGTCAAACCCAAATATAACGAACTCGGATAGAGAGAATTATGCTTTATAATGAGCACTCGCAAGTTCTTCTAGTGTTATGCATGTAAAGTGCACTCTTTACAACGATCTACACATTAGTATACCGAACTATGAGCGCCCGGAATCGGCCACTAAACGTCTGCCAATGCACTGCTGCGCCGGCTCCGGGGTAGACTCCAAGCAACCACACTGGCCAGCCGCACATCAGTCAAGCTTGGGAAACGTAGGGAAAGTGGAAGCAGTCCTTTAAAATTTGCGCCTTCGATCAGCTTTGCTTTGCAGCGATCCTATCCGGCAGCTGCCAACCACGTGATCAAGTACATGCGAGTAACTCCGGATCTATCGTGCTGGCTTTGAGAATAAGACAGCCTGGCTGCCTATGAACACTGAGAGACATCGCCCTCCAGGCTTTCTTTATTCACGTTTACAAGTCGGGCATCTGCCTGTGCCTGCGTTGTTGCACATTTGCTTTTCGACACATCATCCTGCAAGATGACAATGAAACAATGGCAAGCCCTGCTGCTTTCCGACAAACTTGAAATTATTTGCCACGTTGAGTGTGGTGGAAAAAGTCGCGACATTGCAGCACAATTCAAGATTCTAAGCAGTACATAAGTGGTATGTTGAAAAACAAGTCGGCCATCAGATACAACAGACAAGAACACCTAAATATACTGACGGCCGTCACCTCCGCAAGCTGGGTAACTATGAAGTTGAGAAAGCCCTGTACCAGTGGTTCTTGGACGTCTGCGCATGAAATATGCCCATCTCTGACCGCATGCCGCAGCAGAAGGCAAGAGATTTCACCTGCATCCTGAACATTGAGGGATTTACAGTGGGGAGCAGTTGGCTAAAAAGATATTTGAGGACCCCTAGTTCATCACCAGAAAGACAGTTGCAAGCGAGAGCCACGAAGTTGATGCAGAAGGTGCTGAGAAGTGGGTACAAGACGTGTGGTGTGCTGTGAGGAAGACGTACAAACCAGGCAGCCTTTACAACAGGGACGAAACTGCCTTGTTTGGACTGGCAATGAAAAATGAGAAGTGCCATGGTGGGAAAATGAATAAGGCCCGCAAGACAGTCCTCTTCACAACAAACATGGACAGCTCTTCAAAGTTGCGACTGTATGTCACTGGCAAGTTCAAGTCGCCTGTGTGCCTGCGCGGATACGCTTTGCTCCCAGTTATGTACAACTCGAACTCCAAGGTTTGGATGACCAGGGCGCTATTTGGGGCTTGGCTGCATGACTGGGATGAGGAGCTTGCAACAAATGGGTGCAAGATTTGCCTCATCTTGGATGCCTTTCGGCACATCATTGCGGCATCTTGCTAAAAAAATTGAGCTTTGCTTCCTGCCACCAAACGCAACAGTGACTTTACAGCCAGTTCATTAAGGCATCATTCATGTGTTCAAGCTGCACTACCGGAAAATAGTTGAGGGGCTCTTAGTGAAACTTCAGGTGTATGATAACTGAAGATTAATTTGCAGGCTGCAATCGAGAAGATCAGTCGCGCTTGGCAAGACGTGACTCTAGACACAATCTAGAACTGCTCCCATCATGCTGGACTGTGTCATGAGAGTGCGGAAGCTGCAAGTACGGTGCCCACAGTGCAAGATGACGACGACACCAGGCTGTGGGAAGAACTCGTCGATATTCCAACTTATTTGCCTTCGAGGAATTTTTAACGGTTAATGACAACATAGCTATGACAACGAGGCCTCTGGACTCGGAAATTGTTTCCGGTGTGCTAATGTCTGATGCCCCAGAGGAGACCGAGGAGCCGCAGCCGGAAGATGATCATCCTAAGCTGACACTTAACGAAGCCTTTTCTGATATCGATGTGCTGCGACAACACTGCTCGGGAATCCAGGGAAGTGGACTGGAGTTCGCCAAACTGATGTCGTGCGTCGAAAATGCGATTCTCACTGATGAAGCTAAACAAAGTGTTCAGGCAAAAATCTCTGCAAACTGTAAATAAGTGCACATTTCTCACCAATAAATTACTATCGAGTAGATTATTCATGGTGAGTGCCATGGTTTTTCTTTCATCAGCATGTTTTCGCTCCACTGTTCACAACCTCGTGCATAATAAATTTGGTACTGAAGTTTACTGAAGTTTGTTATAAGCGGGTTCGGGTATATCGAATTATTCCATAAATCAAACAAATCACATTGAATCCTGCTGTTCGTTACAACTGAGTTTGACCGCATTGACAGAAACCACAAAAATCATCACAATCACATCACATGCAGCAAGACAGCATTATACCAAACTACTGTACAAAACAAAAATAATCAACCTCTAGTGAAACTGAGAACTTTTGGGCAAGAAACAATTACAAGTACTAGGAATAAGAAAAGAAAGGATGCCAATTACAGAATTACACCGTACTACTGCATAACCATACTAAGGTACTTCAAGAAGCAAGGAACGTAAGCAGGAAAAGAACACCTGTAGCAGTTGCATAATTTCCAGTTTCAAGGTACCTCTGATCCCGTTGCTCTACCTATATTTTTCTCTCTACATGTTTACGACACACAGCCAAAAAGTGACTCTATGCACAATTTGGTACAAGCTGATAACGAGCTCGTAACGACAAGGTAAAAAAGAGCCAAGCACGTCTCACCTCCATAAGGGGTAATGGGGAATATGTGCGTGGTGCCCCTGAGCGTGCTCACTGCCACCCACCGGCTGTCCAACGAGAACGCCACGTCCTGAATCTGGTGGCACAAGAAGTACACAGCTTGCAACATGCTTTGCCCTCTCGCCTTCAGAATGTGCAAGGCACCGTCACTAGGTGCACTCAACTAATGACCCCGCTTATCCAAGAGCCACTCCCATGAGTTTGGCCGTAATTGAGAAGGGTAAGAAAGCACCTATGCTTGGAGTGGGTGGAAACTGAAGACTATGATTAAACACCCGACACGATGTCTCACAGAAGTGCCACTTGAGCTCACCAGCTCATAGATAATGAACATGTGATGTGCATCGGCCCAGATACTACTCTCAATACCTTTAAGGTAGCAGGAATTTCAAATGCAATGGGCAGCAGTGAAATTAAAGCCTATCGAGAGTCCTAGTCATGTTTCTGACCAAGTACCCACAAGTGGACATTGGATATCACATCATTATTAACGGTGTGATTAGGTAGCTTTTTCAGAAAATTGTACTGGGAAAGCACTCAATGAGAAGAACTTTTATTATTTAATAGAGCAAATGGCTTGCACCAATATGCAAAGCTTATTTTTGTGAGAGTACTCCTGATTAACACTCCCTAGTCACGACCGCGCAAGCAACCAACTAATCACATAACCAACAAGGACTACTTTCTAAGTGTCTTCCATGTATAGTTTAAATGCAAGGGGCCCTTTGAAATTATAGCTGCAGCAACAATGATGTTTGCTATATTAGGCTCATGGAAACTGTGGATTGTATATTATGACCCCTAGGCAGTCCACCAAGGCATTAAGCTTGACCAAAAACACTGCTGGACAGTACCAAATCACAGCAAATGAAATTCCCAGTTATACACCCAAGAGAGCACAAAAGAACGCCTACAAATCATAATAAAGCATATGATGAACCATCAATGCTCTTTCAAAATACAGTGACGTAAAAAAATAATGAACTGACTTATGTAACCCGTTACTCAGAGTATTATGAAATTTGAATAATAAATTGAACAGGAAGCTCACAGGAGAAGCCATGAAAAGAAGGGTAGACTAACTAGGTAAAAACCAGAAGTGAGCCAATGTTTCAGGAAACAGCTAGGAAAATTCAGCATTTCGGATCAGGCTACACGTAGACAGGTTCTTTTAAAACCACAAGACCAAGCGCACGAGACATTTTTCACAAATATGTTAACTTGCTGGTGTTGTTTAGTAGTATTTGCAGTGCAGCACAACGTGCTAGTGCTGTACACAAGCTTTACTCCTACTGTACAGGTTGATTTTCCTCAGACAAGTCCAAGTTTTTCGTATAGTATTAGTTTATACTATCTACAGGTATGCACGCTTGCAACATGTTTGTCCATTCTACAAAAGAATAGCTACCTATATCATCAGCGATGCCAGCAGTATGCTATTACTAGAGCCAAAGATCTTATCAGGCATCCAAGCCTTCTGTATTGCTACTTCTTGGTGTCCCTCTAATACCGTTATTGCAAACAACAGTTACAGCCATTTTTTCATTCAACAGTCTAAACTTGGCATGCCATGATGACAATTTGGAGCAGGGCTAGTTGGTGCAAGATTAGGTCAAGTAAACAGTGCTGTTTCATTAACATGATCATATTATGCTACAGAATCCCCAACTCTGCTCCAGTCAGTACCTGTTGTGCCATTTACTATCAATGACTTACACAAGGCCATGGGTGCACAGCAAATGCTTTCACAAACAGCGTACTAACTATGGCAAAATCCACCAAAAAATCTTGCAAATGCCACTCATAAATCATACCAATGCAAAACTAACTAAAAAACTAAAATGTGCATTAGCTATGCTGAACTTTGGAGGCCTACAAATATTCAATTTCCTTACTTTTTACTCAGGATACCTCTAAAGGGCCTCTTTCGAGGGTACTACATGGGAATGCAGGGGGGTGGGGGAGGTAACAGTGCAATAAATGGAACTACCGTAATCAGGCATAAAATTCAAATGAGCAACTTTTGTTTCAAAAGCTGCACAAGTGCCATTGATAGCTGACATGGAAGTCAAAGACACCAATGGAAATTGATCAAATCCCAACTACTACTGACCAGCTACCAAAATCTAGTCACTGACAGCTGAAGACAAATTCCAAAGACATTGCTTTGAAACTCATTTGACAAGAAATATATACATAGTGTGTTTGGGAACAAGAGACTCCAGCATGCATGACATGTGACTACACATAAGTGAGTCACACAGGATGCCGATGTGCTTTCACAACCCGAAAACAAAGCAAAAGTGGGGTCTCAATTCCAAATACACATGTAGCCGCCATTGCCAGATAGCAAGGCCATGTGTCTCTGCTCTTTGTGTGCCCTAGGGAAGTCCCTCGCAGACAATACGTCTGGTTTCGTACGAAAACAGGCCACAGAAAATGGCTAGGGTTCTGCAACACACTTTTTTTGCTCACACCCTGTCATCCCACTGCTTTGTCACACCTTTGTGCACACATGCCAGTGGACCCAACTCAAACAAGAACCCTGCCAGCACTTCCACTCGAGTGGAAAGCAAGCCATCAATGAATAACGGGTTGATGATTTTTACTTCATGCGACTCTCAGCAGAACATGAGTCATAGCTGGTTGCTCACTATAGGTGAATATAACAAAGTGAAAGAATGTAAAAACGTGTAGTTTAAAAGTTATGGCACTCCTAAAGTTCCAAATCTTCAAGGGAGGAGAAAGACTCTAGTCCTCATCCTTCCAGACTTTACCAAGCTTCAGGTATGCTTTGGTTTATGGTCTATGGGGGTTTAACGTCCCAAAGCAACTCAGGCTATGAGGGACGCCATAGTGGAGGGTTCTGGAAATGCTTTAAGCCCATCACTATACTGCTCAATGGAAGCCAGTTCTGTGTCCTGAAGGCTTGTGACCAAGTCCATACTTTGTTCACAGCAAGTGCTTGCCCTTGATTTTGGCCCGATGGTACCAAATGGCCCAAGCAAGCCCTTTACATATTATTAAAGAATCCCAATCCCTCGCTGCTTAAAACAAATGGCCATGTGCCCCCAGCTATCCCTTTGACAAACGCGACGACTGAAGAGAGAACGCTGCTTGACCTTGGCGGTGGTGTCGCCTCGGTGCAGGGTGTACAGGTGCTGGACACTGCCGAAGGTGGGGCCCCCTGGGTGAGGCTGCAGGTGGAACAGGTGGAAGTTGTGGCCCAGCCGGTCGGCCGTGAACAGCAACACGCCGCTGGGGTCAAAGTGCAGGGCGGACAGGGGCTCCCCATGGTGTGCCTGGAAGTGGGCCACCAGTCCGTCGGGCTCGGCATCCTCTTCCGTGCTGAAGGACGAGCCACGGGCCACACCAAGCACGTCCACCACAGACACCACGCCAGGGCAGGTGGCCATCGAGGCTCCGGCACTGCCCGGTGCGCCACTAAGGCTGCCTCCCAGCCGGTGACAGTCCTTCTTGGCAGAGGTGCTCGCCGAAGGTGCTTTGTGACCGGTCAGGCTCGATGCCACCGTCTCGCTAAACAAGGACAGGCCCTTGCCCAGCGTCTACAAATCAAGGAATGGCACGATGGTAATGACATAAGCTTGCTTTTACGGCATGAGCTGTTAAGAGCCAGGAAGGTATAAAAGATCATCGAAAAAGCTCTACATGACCATTACCTAGTATGACCTTGTTCCATCATGCCAAAGAATAACTTTACATTGAGGTGTGCCTAATCTGAATAACCGCAGCACTTTTTTTTTTCAACACTACATACTCTGCTTGTCCTTAGGATTTCTTTTCTGCATTCTGTACAATGCATCAAAATCTAGCTGATACTGAGCGAAAAGAGCATTAGTGGGAAAAGTGCTGAATTCTCAGATCACGTTTAATGTTTGCCATCGACAGTGTAACTACCAGAAAGTTTTATTACCAGCCTGCAGTTTTATTACCACGCCTGTAATCTCAGCATGGCTACCATTCCATCAGCTCTGCAATGATTTGAGAAAAATGACAATGAAGTCGTGAGGACAGCTGGATGACAAAGGAAATTGTTGACACAATGATGTAGAAGGATCAAGCGACGAGACCCCACGAAACTTACGAAACGTAATCGCTGTATTATCTGTTAAACAGAAATGAGCAGAGTATATTGACAACGCCCTGCATTGCTGATTTGTAAATTAACTGTGCTGGGCAGATCCGTAGGCATGGTTCACATGCAGCAAACCAGAATGATATGTTACAACAAATGAGAACAATTGCACCACAAAAGAGAGGCTGAAAGCTATGGCTCATGAAAATCGTGATGACACATTTTCTGCCCCTGATTAGCGCAGGGGAAGTGTCGAAGCTGCTCAGCGGGCCTACCTTGGCAGCATGTATGACTGTTGCAGTGTAGGACTGCGTGCCTTCACCGGCAACTCCACCTCTTGTCTGGTGCACTGGAAAAAGCTGCAATGGTTCAAAAGAAAGTTGAACTTCAGTGACAAGAAACAACGAAGAGGAAGCTTTAGGATTTTGCTAAAAAAAATTATCAACCAATAGAAAAGCAAGACAGCAATAAAATTTCCCAGCAGCACCTGTCAACATTACATATTTAAACTTTTTCTTGCAGCCACATACAGCAGACTCTTTAAGGCAAACTCCATTCTGAAAAGCTTAACAATTTGCAAAGGCTTATACAGTTTCCCACAGATATAATGCTGAGAAAAAACTGCTTAATATGGACCATTAAACCTGCGAACAATGAATAGTGCCAACTACTGCAATGCCACAACACGGTAACTAAATAGATTTGTTCGTGCGGATGTTCCTGAAGACCGGCAACATCAATGGTGAGCTGCAGGTGGCTTAGCGTGCGTCATCCAATTATTAAGTGTACTGTGCTCTTCAAGTAGACTAAGCATTTTCAGAAGCATAAATGTTGTGAGCAGCCTCCATCCAACATTGAGCAGATTTTCATGGTATGAGGAGTTTAACATCCCGAAGCTGCATGTGAGCTATGAGAGATGCCGCAGTGGTGGGTTCCAGATTAACTTTGACCACTTGGGGTTCTTTTGTGCGAACCGACATAGCACTATACACAGATGTATTTTGCATTTTTCCCCCAATAAAATGCTGCTGCCGGGATTTAAACCTCTACCCTTGGGCTCAACATGGCCACCGACCCAACGCAAGGTATAGTATGAAAAGTTGCTAAAAATATTTTTTTCTGTGCCTGATTAACATTCATTTGCTGAGTCCTCCTCATTTATGCATGTATCATTACTAGTTCACAAGTAGCAATCCAACATTTCAGGCAGTTCTACTTAAATGAACATATTTACATGGACCTGCAACTTCGTCTTAAAAAGATTCCACTTTAATTTCTGACCTGGCTACTGATTTTACAAGCTCTCTGAGGGTACAAGCTCAGGCATGCTCCGAACATTACAGGACTAAGTGCTACCACATTAGCAGGTCAAGCACTGTTTTCTGAACAACAGTCTTAGATGAATTTGGTACACCATACACAAACTTACATTCGATTACAAACATGCACTCTAATCAGGCATCCAGCACGACTTTCTCGCAAACCTTGGCTCACCGCTTTGTCCGCGAACGCCAGCCATCTAGTATGCAGCGCAATTGGGTTGACATTTGGCCCCGACACAGGAAAGCAACCTGCACAGTCCCAGTGATGTGGCGAACAAGAAAAAAAGAAAAATGCATTCGAGAAATGCGAGATAAAAACAGTGAAAATTAAATAAATAACAAAGACGTACCAGTAATACAAAAGCATTCCTTAAACGTGCAAGCATTGTACACAGATATCTTGTCTTGGAAGGTGACAGCCAGGACCCTGTAGGCAAAAAAGAAGAAACAGCCAGACTAAGTCAAAAGTAGTGATACACTGCACTGTAAACTAAGAAGTATGGGACGCAGCCTATATAATCCCAAGCTGTCAGAACGCCTGCTCTCGCACCGTACTTTGCATGTTCCTCCACTAGATGCCAGGTTACATGGGTACTGAACCCGGATCGGTACTATCCTAGAATATGGTTGCATTGTTTGCAGTTACCGTAACTTGTGGATGTAAACATATTGGAATAGGTTCAAAAAAAGGCTGTGCATTTTATATTTTCGTGAGACAACAGAGACTTTACACCATCTCATCTGTTTTAGCTGGGGCTCATTCCACTTTTCTCACGTCGTCACACTGAATGTTTAAGTTCTAGCACGTGTTAACTCCGTGATTGAAGTCACTCAGCAACTATTTAAAGTTTTCTAAACCATCGTCATTATGAAACTATCAAGAACTAAACATTTTACCTTTCAGTCCTTGTAATGACTTGTTCAAATATAGTTTCTTTCACTGCATTATAGAAATTTTGGAAACTCCACTCCTGGCCCTACTCTTGTTCTGCTTTTGAAAGAATTTTTAGATCCTGCTATTCGCAGCTGACATGTTTTTTACTGTGCGTTTCCTTGTGCTTTCATAGTACTTAATAAGCTGCTGTTCGTTACCATTTCTTTGCACATTTTTACCTCCTCCTACCCCATGCCCATGCACCTACCCCATGCAAAGCTGCAGATTATAAAACTAATAAATAAATGAAAAAGACCCTGTGAATCCCAGCCCACTAGCATGCATTGCCAATAGCACACAATAAGCCATTTTCTAAACACACTCTCCGAATGTCAAGCTGCCATTTAAGCTGTCGAGCCAGGCACGATGTACAAAACTTTTCGCGACCAAATTAAATGGACAATAGCCTTAAAAGGTGACCGTGCTTTTATAAAAGAAGGACGAGCTTCTAAAACCAGGCTGAGACAAAGTGGCTCTTTTAAAAACACTGCAAAAACAACAGCCACCCTTCTATACGTAACCTAAAATGTTATAAGAACTTACACACCATTGTTAGCCAAGTAACCAGGTCTCATCCCTCCTCATTGCTTAGGCCTCAATCGTCATTTATGTTACAATATTCCTTCTAGGTACAGTTAGTGAATCTGCTGTCTCACCATAGCTTTATTCCAACAGTACAGTCATGATGCCACCGGCACTTATGAATTTCTCTTGCAAAAAGCAAGTTCATCCTTCATAACAATTATCATTATTCAGTGCAACACAGCGGCAGTGGCTATCACATTTACAATAAAATAAATTGCTTTAGACAAGTAACAGGCAGCACGAAGTCTGTCCAGAAAGTACCCACCAGGTTTAATGTCTTTGAGATTCATGGCATGGCCTGCATCTCATTTCATTCCCTGCTAGAAAAGAACTCGCCACATGCTCGATCAACAGCGAAATTAATAGAGTGAGAGGCCGTTCAGTGCCATCCATTTCCATAGAGTTTTGGGTTTGGCTTGAACATTCACCTTTGAATACTGTTCCAATGTTTCTTAAAAATTTGGGGGATTATTACATTCAGCGAAATTCTGCTATCACTGGTTCAGGGATGACTGCAGCGATGTTGAACGTGATGAAAACGGAGGGTGGTCTACCAATGAAATGTGAAATGAGCGAGTCTTGTAATCAACAAAAATAGCTTACTGACAATCAGTGTAATGATCTTAGCATTTTACTTACTGTTCCTGCTTTCAGAATTTGGACACAGGACGTATGCAAAAGATGTCTGGTGGCCAAATTCATTCATGTTTCAAGCATCAAAAAGAACTTAATGTCAAAGCTGCAGTGGAGCTGATGAAAGCTGATCTAGTTAGATATTTTTGGAGAAGATTAGGACATACAAGATATAGTCTATGGCTATGACCAGTAAATGAAAGCACAGTCCATGAAGTGGGAGCTGTCAGGGTGCCCACATGAAGCTTGGTAAGGTTAAATAAGTGCAAAAGTCAGGGTGATGGTCTTCTTTGATCACTGAGGTATTGCCTGACAAAACTGCATCTCCTTGACATTACACCATAAACGATGAGCAAAGACGCCAAAAGAAAATGACCTCACTTATTGAATCCACTAACTACCGCCTCTACTGTGAAAATGTACCTGACTAGTCATCACGTCTTGGGCCAGCATTTTTTGGTGAAGTGTGCTGACATACAGAAATGCTAGCCCCCTACAGTGCAGACAAACTAGATTGTGACCTACAGATATTCCAAAAGCTCAAGACTCATTTGAAAGGCAAGAGATCTTTGCTAACCAAAGAGAGAAACAAGGCAACACAACACAACAGCTGCAGGTCATCCCAAAATAAGACACTGCAGTATCTTCCACTAAGTGGGAAGAACTCAAAGGTAAGTGAGCAAGATCCCTAGGAGAGAGTACCATGGAGAGCAGTGCAGCATCACTGCCCTAGCTTGTCAACACTCTTTGAAATAGCACTATTAAGGAGAATGTCTGATAGTTTTCAGGCAGACTTCGTAGACGGGAATGTCAGAGTTAAAGCTTCCTTCTAAGCAAAGCAATTGCAAAAGTGCCAGCATTTTTTTCTTTCTCTCTCTCCAATTGCCACATAGTGCAAAGCAACACGTGCCATAGAAAAAATGACAATGCATTCAGCATTCTTAGGCACCATGATTGCAAGCTATATTTTCTCACCAACACCCCTCCATCTCCTCTTTGCTCACTTACACATTAGACCTAATGACATTATGGCCCTTTCACTGTTTGGAGGCTGAGGAGAGCCAATTTCTTAATTTCTTGCAATGACTTAAACTGAAATTGAATTTCGATTTATACATCAAAGCGGTAATAGTTGGACAGCTACATTGGTACCGTCACTTCAATAACAATCACGATACATAGCTCATGCACAGTATGACAATCAATGGTCTAGCTTAGATTTAAGCATCTTGGAACTTTGCGTCTCACCTTTTGTTGGATCGAATCTCATTGATGGGTTCCTTGAACCTGATGTTATGAACCTGGTCCATGGTCTTGAGGGAGACAATGCTGACAGAACAAAACTGCTGCCCTGGACTGAGGTAATGAGAGCGCAAAAAAAAAAAAATTAATATTTGACCAGAATGTTTAAACCCTAAAACGCTGGTAAGCTATAGCCTCATTCTGCTTCCATTAATTTTTTGCAGCACTCAACAGCCAGTGAACACAAGAAAATATCTGCTGGGTCTCGCTTGAGTACCAGAAAACACAATCACAATAACCTGTTACCTTGAGCTGTCGCAAAGAGCCACGAGTGGCCTCTTCGAAGCAAACGGGTCATTGCCACAACTGCCTGCATGGCCATGAAAAAAAAAAAAGTAGGCATATGGTCAAAACCACAGAGACTGGGGCACAAGACAGCAGTTTGTGGTCCTACACAATGCACGAAAAATACTATACTCTATCAAGCTGTGATAACGTATCAGTAACCTAAAAGCTAAACTTGAAAACTCATGGATCTTGATTAAAGAATATCTTTGTCCTAAAAAAACCATGACAGGATTAGTTTTGAGAGGCCAGAATGCTTTAATGCCAGCCGGGTTACAATGCATGGGCATTTCTGCACCCTGTTGCTATCAAAACGCCACCCGCATTGTAACTTAGATAGCAAAATCGGTTCAGCCACTGTGCTAGTTTGACGAGCTGAAAGGCAAAATTCTGAGAAAGGTTGCTTACTAAACACCTTCATTAAAATAAATAAGGAACCATCAGAAGTGTGACTCAAAGCCATGTGTTGCATTACTGATACGGCCAATTAAAGAATGTGCAAAATGAGGGCATAGGAATGAATTTTGCAAGTGGGTCACTTACTGTCTGGTGCTGGCAGAATGTTCAGTGCTCTCACAGGCCCCTGTCTCCAAGACAAAACTTCTTGCGCTTCCCCATTAGCCTGGAAATGACAAAAATACTTCACATCCCGTGCATTTCATGAAAAGCATGCCATTTTGCTACCAAGCGCACACTGCAACTGCTTTCATTAACAACTTTACTAAAGAAGACGGAGGCAAAGGTCCAACATGCGCTAAATTAAATAGACATACGGTGGACTATGAAACTCAATGGACCCAAATTTTGTACAACACTTCGAACTTGCGAAAATGTTTATGGTTTATGATTTATGGGGCTTAACATCCCAAAGCAACTCAGGCTATGAGAGATGCCATAGTGAAGGGCCCTGGAAATTATGTTGACCACACTAAAAAAAAAAAAGTCCTGTCTTAAATGCAGGTGTTTTATGCAGGTGTCTTGTATCTGAAGAAATGGAAAAGAAGTTTATACCTAAAACTAGCAGCAGAAAAAAGTAAAGAGATTGGTGTCATAAAATATCACAGGTAAAAAAAAAACTATACAACTTGCAGCATCACATGTATACCAAAATGCTTAATCACTGCGATTTCAATGTGGTTTAGCACATATATTTCCAGTACAACTGTCACCAGCCAAAAGATACTTCAATACTAGAGAAACAATACTGAAAAACTTTATCTTTTGCAGTGACACCCAAAACAAGTCACTATCAACAGCAAATTAATAAAAACTGGATTCCATTTGCTCCCACTTTCATTACTATGCTTGAATCACAGGCAGTTTGTTACGTACCGACACACACCACACTTGGACTCCATTTACATAACCAACGACAAGTAGAAGCGGTGGGGCAGTTCCATTGTAATCTCTGCTGCCATCTGCCAAAAGAGTGCAGTCTTGTGAATCACAACACTAAATTCTTATTATAGCATTTGATGAAACATTACTATTGGATAAAGGCACTTT